>JBBPKZ010000020.1:0-16211 GCA_038089575.1 Phylloporus pelletieri
CAGGTGTGTTCGGCGGGGGTTTTACACTTGCCCGTTCGCCCTCGTCGACTCCTACTGGTGCCCTGGTGTCATTGGTGTTGGTGTTGTGGTTGTGCGATGCATTTCGTACGCTTGCGTTTGCTGCTCCGTCAGCATGGCCGTTCGACTTGGTTTGGCCGTTCTGCTCCCCCTCGAGCGGTACACTGCGGGCTTTTGCAGTGGGGTCGCCTTGGTCCGTTGTGGCCTCGGCGTGACGCCGAGGCCACAACAGTGACTGGGAGTTGGTGCAAGTGGTGGTGGTGGGGGCACGGCATGGCCGTCGACAATGGGAGTAAGCTGGGGGAATAAATATAAGTGGGGTGCACGCACGCGCGGAGTCGTTGAACCTCGTTTTCAGCCTGTTGGGGCCTCGTTTGGAGTTGTGCAGTCGTCTCGATATGCGTTCTGGCTGTGGGAGATCAATCAGATGGAGCGGGAATAGAGAAGGAGACGTACCAGTATCTAGTGGGGCTCGACATCGATACACATGCATGGCAAAGTTCGTTTGGACTTGGCAAAAATTTGCTCGTTGACCGTGTGTTGACATGTTTGGCACTACCTTTTCAATGGCTCCCGCGCCCGCACCAACGTCCGCACCAACGCCAGCACCCGCCCCCATCTCGCCACCTCTCTGTCTTACCCAGCCATTGAAGACCCCAACAGCCCATCCGGCGATACCACCCGCGACGACAACCACGGCGTGCCAATGAGGGGGACGCAACAGAATGGGGGGAGCACACGCTGAGGATGTAACAGGGGGTGCAGCGGGGAGGCCGCTTCCGTGCCTAACGGCCTGGCTGACACCACCACCTACCATCTGCAACGCGCGCATGACAACGGCGCCACATCAATGCCAGGTAAAAATTATTCTTTTACACTTGCCATCACTACCCTCCCCCTCCCAGTCGATGTGGTGCGTGCGACGACGACGATAATGGCGCCCGCCGCGCCCTTCTACTGCACCCCCCAATCGGCGCGTTGCGACATGCGCGACGACGACGACGCGCCCCCCCCATGCCATAATGAAGACTCTATTGCGACGCGCGCAACGACAACGACGACGATGGCGCCACGTCGACGGCCATGCCATGCCCCTGCCACCACCACTCGCACCACCCCCCATGCCATGACGTTGACGCCAATGCGTTGCGACGCGCGCCCGACGATGACGACGGCCGCGCCGCGCCATTGTTACACCCTCCGTCAGCGCGTTGCGACACGCGCAATGACGAGGACACCCCCCCTGCCGTGACGTCGACGCCAATGCGTTGCGACACGCGCGACGACGACGACGACGACGGTGCCGTGCCGCACTATTGCCACCACCACCTTTTGTCGGCGTGTTGCGACATGCGCAACGACGATCACGCCCCCCTGTCATGACATCGTCGCCGATGCAGTGTGGCGCGCGTGACGAAGACGACGGCGGTATCACCTCAACGCCGCAACCTTTGCCACCACGATGAGGGGACGACGGGAACACCGACGCATGTGCAACCGCACCAACGGCATGGAACGACGGGGAAGCGACAACAACACAACGAAGACGAGGTGACAACGAAGAGGAGAAGGAGACGATGACAACGACACCACGACGACGATGCGTGCGCAACTGCACCTGCACCATCAGACGCGGTGACAATGAGGACGAGGGCGACAACAGGACAACAGTGCCGCTGCGCCCACACGCCCACACGTTCCCCTTCTAGCAGTCAACGGGCCCAACGGCTCGTTGACGCCCCCCATACAGGACGACGACGAAAATTTGTTGAGGACATCCGGCGACGACGGCGACGACTACATGATGACGGAGACAGGAGCAAATCACTTGATTTCATGTACTAGTATATAGACAATACATGGAATTTTCGAAGCTGGATAAGATGAATTAGCAAATTAAGTAGCTAAGATGACATCCTATGCTTTGTCTAACCAGTCTTTTCAGCTTTGCTGTCTTTGCGAAATTGCTTAGCACACAAGACAGTTAAAGCCACAAATAAGCCAAAATAAGATCGATGTAAAATTACTGATGTATATCGGTGAGAATCTACTCTACTCTTGGGCTTGATTGCTGAATATGTGCTATCAGTCACATCATAGATGTGAAAGGGTTCAGATTCGGAAATACTATTGTTCGAGATGAGGTCGAGGTGAGGTGAGGCAGTGCTGACCTCAATGCTCGCTTAGAGACCCGAGGTACAGCTCACCTCGACCTCACCTCAAGTTCACCTCACCTCGCGGCAGCACTACACGAGCCTGCCTTAATACATCTCGCCTTCGCACTAGACGAGTCCAGACTCAACTGTCTTGCCCACGAGGAACGCACATTTCACATTTCATTCTTTATCCCTCGCTGCTCTCATCGATCAATGAGTCGCACCATCATCGTCTGAGTGCGCCTCGCCTTTCCGCCCGCACACCCTCGCCGCATCTCGCTGCACTCGCAATGGACCACCTGCCCCTCACCCTCGTGCTCACAAGTGCGACATGACGACGATGACGATGACACGATCATCACGTCGTTGTGGCCACCCACCCCCCACCTTTGACCTGCCCTCGCGCTCGCGCTCGCAAGTGTGACGTGACGACAACAACAACACGACGATCGTGATAGCACGATCGTCACGTCGTCGTCATGACCACCCGCCCCCCCCACCTTTGCCCTGCCCTGCCCTCGCACTCGCGCTCGCAAGTGCGACGTGACGACAACAACGTGATAGCACGATCGTCACGTCGTCGTCGTGACCACCTGCTCCCGCCCTGCCCTCGCGCTCGCGCTCGCAAGTGCAACGTGACAACAACAACAACATGACGATCGTGATAGCATGATCGTCACGTCGTCGTCGTGACCACTCACCCCCCACCTTTGCCCTGCCCTGGCCCCTGCCCTGCCCTCACCCTCCTTCACCCTCACCAACCCACCCTCGCACTCGCAAGTGCGACGTGACGACGACGACGACACGACAATCGTGTTGTCACCCTCGTCGCCTTCGCCAACCTCGCCCTCGCCCTCGCATTGCCTTCCCTCGCCCTGCCCTCGTCTCGCCTGACAACAACAACAACAACAACGTGACAACCGCGATAGCGCGGTTCTCATGTTGTCGCCCTCGTTGCCTTCACTTCAACATGCCGCGCTCTCGCCTGACGACGACGACGACGACGTGAAAACTGTGGTAGCGCGGTTGTCACGTCGTTGTCTCAGCCCTTGCGTTGCGCCGCGCCCTTGCCTCACCCTTGCCTCACCTCCCTGGACCCTGGTATACCCCTGGGTAAACCCGTCGCGGGTATTGACCCGCGTACCCGCGCACAGTACCCGTGGACATCAAGACCCGCGGGTAGACAGGTACAGGTTGGCGCGGGTACGGGTACAGGTTGGGGCTCCGGTACCCGCGGGTTTACCCGTGCAGTTCCCTATGTACAAGCTGCAATGGAGCAGATCGCTCGATCGTGTCAACACGTTGAAATTCTGGCATCTCCGTCCCATGCTCACCCTCTCGCTTAATCGTTCACATCATGGCCAGACAACACGCCTATCAGACTGGTGAGGTTAGTACTCTTCCATCTTCATTCGTCGTTTCTCCATCTACATAGTGGATTTGATATCACTCAATCACACCCTGCACTGGCATGCGCTCATGTGCTGAAGGCAAACCAATGAAGTGATTTGTGCAAGAGTTCGATTCACAATAAGTACCCTCGGATGTCCGCTTCAGCTAACACCTTCCCTCTTCCTCACAACAACGACGCACCAACTTCTAATCATAGCAGTAGATAAACAACTGAAATATGTAAAGAAATGAAGCGTGACAGATCTTCTGCCACATGGCCCCACCCCCCAAAGCACCATTGGCGGCGTGGTGATCAGACCAACATTGTATCACAAACATTGTGAGCCGACCCACACACAACATAATCTAACAGTACTATCCTAGGTGATGATCATTTAAGTGGGTGATATACATAATTTATCTCGTTGGGCGCAACATTACGCAGCAGCACAAGATAAATAGCTGTGGGCCTACTGCCCAACCCTCATGGCGTCTGGAAAGCGAAAACCTCCATGTTCAGAGCACTACGATGCTCCCCCATCCCCTACTTCTAACAGTATCACACTGGACGGCGGCGGTGGAGACGTACAGGCACAGCGGGTGCCTCGACGTAAGGTATACGACTTATATCAGCTTGAAGCACTTGCTCACCATTTGTAGAAACGGAAAATCGCACGTACCGCTGAGGTCAACCCTTATCCACAGTTGGCATCTCCTACCCCGTTGCATTACAGCCTCGTCATGCCACCACAAACTAATTCTCCCAATTATATTCTTGCGACCCCCTCTCAGGTGTCATCTCCATTTCCGTATCTGCGGCCCTCCGATCACCAAAGTCTGCCTTTTCTCCCCATGGAACCACCGTGTAATACACCACCATTTCCATCCGATCATACTCTCAAGGCCTCCTCTCAATCTCTTTTTCCCTCTTTGCAACGACTTCCGGAGCCTCGAAGTCCACACCCCACCACCACGGTTATCCCTGATATCGTGACATGGTTCAATCACCTTCACCGTCGTGAATATCACAAGGGAGGGAGACCGAACTTCCAGATATTAGGTGCGGTCATGGAAAAGATGTGTTTTTACGATCTCTCGCAAATATCCCTCAAATATTTCTCGCCGTCGGAACTTGCAGACTGGCTCGGGATACAGATCGGAGCCGCAGTTTTGATCATGCAACATGCAGAGTGGGATATGGAAGTAATCAAAAGAGGGACATGGACTGTATCTGCCAATGAACATTAGGTTTTTACTTGTGTTGTAGGCGTACATAGATTTTGGATGTGTTTTTCTGCATTTGATTGAAAACCGCTGATATATATCGATTTGTGTGTCATGAGATAACACAAGGCGTGCCAACTGCAATCGTTGCACAATTACACAGGGCGAAGTCTCGTCCTCAACAGAAACCAACAGATCTCCCATGTAGGCAATGGAGTGCAGCACCACATATTATAAAGAGACACAAAGACATGCACAGTACTTGCCAACACACACCATCCCCCTCACCTTGATCCCACGATCAGTCCCATCCACACACAAAAACGTGTCGACTCATCCGTCTAGCATTGTGTACATCATCTGCCCAAAATTCAAATCGCGTGTCATCCAGTCGAATGGGACTTACCATAGCATAGCGCCCAGGCTGAGCCAGACAGAACCAACATGAATAAGAACAGACTCTGCGCGAGCACAAAGAGCATACAAAAACGGTTGTGAGGAGAGTCGTCATGGTGAGCATGTAGCGTCCCTCACCGAGCTGCCCCCGTTCTCAGCACAAGAAATGTGCGACAAGAAAGATGACATCCGAGCGCACCGGGAGGTCAGCGTTCTCTTACTCAACAGCTAAGTCCCATCACTTGACGGGTACATTGCGCTACAACTGCCACGCCAGGATCATCCTCGACATCCCAGTTCGATAATCTATATAAGTAGAAAAATATAGTATGATGATCGTTTGATTGACTAGCAAGCAGATGAAATGGGCGTTTCAGATGGGCAGGGGTGCTCACCATGATCTAGAGCCATATTTCTGGGATAGTCGACAAAGAAATACAGATAGACTTGGTGAACCCGGACACACGTCCTCTCGCCAGTCGAAGACGCACTGCATATAGGGATCATGGGTACATGATTGACGACGACTAGGATAGAGGTGAATGAGTGATAGAGCACGATTCAGATGCGTACTTGTCAACGTTGGCTGTTCCTGGACGGAAGGTATTAAGCACGGCCTAAGGTACCTCTACGAGATGGGGATCGGCGACGGGTGGGAGAACAGCGCTAGGAAGGTTGGGTAGTAGCCGTCTATGTCGCTTCTGGGAAGCGGGCGAGATGGTTGACTCGATATTTGGGATGGCGCGGGTTGGTTTTTCCCATAAGGTGGTTGTAAGGCTGGATGGAAGCAGAGACAAGCCGCACGTACGCGGAAGACAAGGAAGGGAGTTTCTTGCTGCAGATGTGGGGTGGGTAGGCAGTCATCACGCGAAACGAGGCGACTGGGCGAGGTGGGCTAGGCGAAGTGGCGGTGCCGCAGTTGGCGATGACGATCGCGAAGACAACGCGGAAGTCGCGCTGTCGTCGTCACGTCTGGGCGAGGTGGGTAAGAAGCAAGAGTGAGGGTGCATGCGGCGGGCCAGGGACTGGGAGTGGCGGTCGGCGAAGGTGGCAAGCGGTGAGAGCAGCCGGGGCGGTGAGGGCAGGATGGCAGGGCAAGGGCGACGACGACGTGACGACCATGGCATCGCGGTTATCACGCCGTCATTGTCGTTGGGTGAGACGAGGAGGCGAGGTGGCGATGGTGAGGTGTGCGGCAGGTTGCAGAGGCGGTCGGGGCGGTAATTGCGAGAGGGCGAGGCAAAGGTGAAGGCGGCGGCCACGACAATGAGGTAACGACCGCTGAGGGTAGGGGCGGTCACGAGGGCAAAGCAGCAGCGACGACGACGACGGCACAACGTTCGCAATATGTCATCGTCGGGTGAGGCGAGGGCGTGCAGGACGGTCAGCCTCTTCCAATTAGAGTCTGCAAGACCCCGCATAATCACTATAGCCTAGTGTCTGTTTGCCATCGCTAATTTCATTTCCATTGGAGATCGACTCAGCTGACACGCTCGCTCATCTTGACTGTAATCACCACTGAAGCAATCTATTCAAATTTTAAAGGCAGGAATGGCCACATTGGCACAAATATGACAGTGCTCATGATAATCAGTGGCATGTGATGCAATACATAGCTAGGTGCTCAGGTCGGATATCCTTCTTCACGGCCACTTTACCGCTGACATGTCCACTAGGTCGTCTTCACGCTTCTCAATCACGTTAGCAAATATGTGCGTATCCTGCGCCAGGATATCAGCAGGAAAGTGGAGACGAACAAGCGTTCGCGAGGAAATATTGCAGAGGAAAGCGAGGACCAACTCGTTCGCATTGACTCCCTGCTTTCTAGCATCAACCACAATCTGATGGCTAAAGCCGCCCTCCAATGCAGGGTGTACATGAGGTCCATGATGAATTTCGAATGGCAAATCATCGCGCTCCAAGAACGCGAGATACCGGCATCGACCAGGGACCTTGCGCCTCACTACGACCGTCTTCATGAGATATACGCGCAGCTCGACGAACCGGATGGGATGGAGGGAATATCTATGCTCATCCTTTCACCATCTTTGGAGCACAAGATCAGGCAACATGAGAGTACCGGACAATGGACGGCCGCCCAGAGCTGTTGGGAGGTTGGTCTACAGCAATCTCCGGACAATCTCGAGTTTCACTTGGGCCTCATGCGTTGTCTACGGAATCTCGGTCATTATGGTTCGTATTTCTGTTAAGCATTTGTTTCATTTGAATGAACAGGTCGTTTTCAGACACTTTGCGCACACACGTACGAGGCGTACTTGTGCGGAATCCCGACTGGGAGTCAGCGCTCGCAGGCTTCGAGACAGAGAGTGCCTGGATGATGGGCGCTTGGGACGATCTCCAAAAAATCACTGCCAACAACGAACTGACGTCACCGTACATCATGAAAGCGCGCGTCCTCTTAGCCATGCGGTCGGGCGATCCCAACGACGTGGCATCCACATTATCAAACGCGCGTGCCGTCTTGGGCGCGCCAATCACAGCAGCTGGCGCCAAAGGATACCGATAATCGTACGACGCGTTGTTGGATCTGCACACAATCCACGAGATGGAACTTATTTACGATGCAGTCTCCACGGCCGTTCCGCGTTCTCAAAGTCGGCGCGAGGTAATGTCATCGCTTGGCACTTGCCTTGCTGCCCGGTTCAATGCTACGCTCCCCAATTTCCGCGTTCGACAAGCGGTCTTGAGCATGCGGCGTACGGTGCTTGCATTAAGGTCAGCCACAAAACATGTTTCCGAGTTTCCGAGTCTGACAATTATTTTACCTAGTCCCGACACGACACCCTTGATTACCAAAGAGATCAGTCAGTCATGGATGGCGAGTGCCAAGATTGCGCGCAAGGCCAAGCAATGGCAGACGGCTTACTCGGCGACACTACAAGCGCAACAGAGCAACGCCAGGTTCTACTTTATGGAGAGTGCCAAGCTCGTCAAGGCTACGGGTGGACCATTGCGAGCGCTCCAGGAGCTCGAGAATTCAATGCGACTGAGTGGTATGATGGAAGATCCTGACACGATCGACTTGACGGCTGACGACGACGACGAACTAAAACGCATGAGAACCAAGGTAAACATTCGTCTTTCTCTTTCTCTTTTTTTGGGAACGAGTTTGCTTATCTGGTCATAGGCTCATGTTTTGCAGGCGCGATGGATGAATGAGTCCGATCGATATGAACCTACCCAACTCTTGAAAGCATTCCAGACCACTGCAGAGCAAGGCACGACGGTGGAGAGTGCCTTATACCATCTTGGACAATACTGCGACGAGTCCTTTAAGCAACTTGCTTTGCCGCATGGAGAGCAGTATGTGTCCAATCCGTCTTCTCGTTATAGCAAGGATGAAATCTAGCTGCAGGAGTATTCGAATGCATACGCAGACCATCATAAACTACGGCAAAGCTGCGAGCATAGGCTCGAAATACGTCTATCAAATGATACCTCGCGTGCTCACGCTTTGGCTAGACCTTGTGGAGAAGCCAAAAGCGACTGGGCATATCTATTGGACGAAAATTGTAGGCGCTATATCCGATGCAGTGGCCCATATCCCTGCATACAAGGCACGTCCTCCTTGGTATTCCGACGTGTATCCCGCCCCCGCTGAGCTTCTTGACAGTGGTTACAGCGTTTCCCAAATCGTGTCTAGGGTGGGAGACTGCAAAGATAATGTATTTCCTACATTGTCAGAGATTATCAGCATCGTTATTCGTGAGTACCCGCACCAAGCGTTGTGGCTCTTTGCGTCTGTCGTCAAGCCTACCAAGCCCATACGAGCGACGCGTGGACGGCATATACTGGACAGACTCCGGGTACGTATTTATTCCTCTGCCCCGCAGTTACATATACCCATGGAAATGCGCCAGCGCGATCCCACGAACGCTGGAACAGACCTCCCGATGCTCATCAACCACTCGCACGTGATCACGGAGGAACTCCTCAGGCTGTGCAACCACCCATCAACGACGACCAAAAAACGCTGAGCATGAGGCGCAAATTTCCAACGTTGGCGTCACTGGGCAAATCGAAGCTGCTCATCCCGCTGCAGGAATCGCTCACTGTGAATTTACCGCCTGCATCATCGACGGTTGAGAATTCGACACACGTACCCTTTCCGACTGCGGCGCCCACTTTCGAAGGCAAGACGGCTGCACCACGTTGATTGGGGCTCTGCTGACGCAACGCCAACAGAGTTTTCAGACGATATCGAGATCATGGGGTCGCTTGCGAAACCGCGCAAGATCACGATTCGAGGGTCAAATGGACAGATGTACATGTTTCTTGGTAAACCCAAGGACGATCTTCAAAAGGACGCGCGGTTGATGGATTTCAATGCAATCATCAATAAACTACTCAAGGCCAACTCAGAGTCTCAGAGGCAACTTCGTGAGTGTATTCACAGGCATGCGATGTTCCCTAGATGTTTTCTCTGTATTGAACAGACATTCGCACGTATGGCATCGTGACGCTCAACAAGGAATGCGGCTTTATACAATGGGTTCCAAACACCATTCCCATCCGTCCCGTGTTTCTACGGTACTACGAAGCCAAACGCCTCGAGAACTGGGTGAGTACATACACTTTTTCTTACCCTTGAACAAATGGCTAACTATACGACGATCTCAACAAAAAGACCCGAGTTGGTGGATGTGTTTAAAAAGATCAAGGAATCGTCGGACAAAGACGCCATGCCGAGAAAACCTTCGGGAACCTGGAACCACCCAAAGACAAAGACTGTGAAGTCGCGCGACATCGAGGGTAAACACCATACAGGAACGTGATCAACGCAATGCTGTCAAATCGTCGACGAATCTCCGTCATCTGGCCAAGAACGCCCTACGACCGATCGAACGAAAACTGAGAGGGGTGTATCCACCGTCCAGCATCAAATCCCTTCATCAAGGCGGAAGTGGATCGAACAGTGGTGAGGAACGGGAGATTTCGACAAGTAATCTAGTGGAGATGTTAATCCAAGAAGCTACCGACTATGCGAACTTGGCAAGTATTGTGCATTGTTTTCGAGCGTCCGTCGTTGCTTACAGTTTGGTAGGCCAAAATGTATCCTGGATGGGCCGTGTGGCAGTGAAGTTAGTGATGCGAAGATGATCTACACAATGTACTTTAATTTTCAACACGACTTGCTGGATAGCCAGCTTTACTGGTTCAGGCAGGGGATATCACGACGAAATAAGGAATGCAGTGTGCGGAGTCGTTGGTTTACCGATGTATTATGGAACAATTATGTATACGGTCATTAGAGCATATCGTAAAAGTAGATTTGTACAACATTCAATTATCAGTCAAGCTGTCGCCGCTTGCAGCTCTGTCCATCCATCTTGTTGACCATCGATGAATACCTTGTTCGCCGGGACCCGAACGGACGACGATGTATTATGCTGCCGTTGGGTCTGCCCATCCTTTATGGTACGTATTGCCTCATCAACCTCACCGCGACCAATCGTCCGCTGGCATTCGTGCCTGGACGGAGGAGCGAGGTTGTTTGATGTCGACTCCGTATTCTTGACGGCCTGGGACGACACAATTGAGATCTATGTCTTTTCCGTGCGCAGGAAGCACGTACCTCATGCTTGTCATCTGATGACGGTGATGGTGTAGGCACGTGCAGCGCGACATCAGCGGCCGCTTTCTACAAACAAACAACACGTAAAAGTTATGCGCTCTGGCTGCTGGGAACACACGCACCTGAAGAGACGACGAAAAAGAGCATATCATGCCAAACAGGGCTATCCGAGGTGTCAAACGACTCCCCGTAATAACGAAACAGTGAACGCAGATTGTTTTCGACAGATGATGTCAGCTCCTTCAGTGCGTTGACGGCACCCAAGGCTTGGACTAAAAAATTCTAGGAGAGGTCAGGCACCCAGGATGGGTGAAAAGATCTTGGATGTCTTACTTGCATGAGTTTGACAAACTGGTCGTCTGTTGTGGGGTGTTGGAGCTGCTTCGTCCACCGGATCTCGGCCTAGACTTGAGTACGAGACGTAATGGCAGATTGGACTGCTTGTGAAACTGTTTGGAAAGAAACTTGCAGAGACATGAGTAACACCATACTAGCCTAACAAAAGAGACTTACTGCGAGCCACAGGCTCCAGGTTGGGCATCTCTTCAATGAAGAGTGTCAACCTGGGTTCCGTACGAAGCAACACCCGAGCGATGTAATGAAGCAAGGCCAGACAGTCAGCCGAGGCTTTTGCCGTCTTTGTCTCTTTCATCTGTCTTCGTTCCCATGAGTGTTCCGTGCAACTCAAGATGTGATTTACCTTCAACAGGGCCTCCAGATGAAAATCGCGAGCACCCACACGGAAAGACGAACCATTCAACTTATTTCCAAGAGCGAGTATGACCTGGCTGATTATTAGCTTATTCTGCAAATCCATATTTTATAAAATTCACCTGTAACGTTCTCTTGAACAGTTGAGAACTCTAGAGCTCTCGACAAGCGTCTTGCAAAGTCTTGAGGTCAGGGCGAATTTCTTCCTTGTCGAATTCGAATTGCTGACGGAAGATCATGCACTCCAATCTTTGTGAGAGTCTGGGAATAGACATAATCTAGGAGATTTTCAGTTGATCGCCTATCATCATGATGGAAGCAGTCATGTACCTTGTAAATAAATCTATCAGCCTTTGCGAGCTTCGTAACATCTCCAAAGTCCTTTATTCGTGTCATCTGGGGTGCAAGCATTGAACAAACTAATTGAAGATGTAAGAAAAGCTTGACAAACTTCCTCAGTGGTCGGGAGCTGTTTGCTGATGGCCTTGAGGTCATCTATCGATAGCACAGAATCATCGAGATCAAGAGCTTGTCGAATAGCGGGATACCCGATCTTGAAGTGAGACAGTCATCAGCAAAACACAAGGTGGCTGTACAGTGCTGTACATTGCTGTGCAGCGCGTACACTACAGCGCTACAGTTAGGTCCCCGCTGCACAGCTCTGTCACGGGCCTGTCACAGTTCTGTCACAGCGCTCACAAGCGGCACAGACGGTACAGAATTCGGGTCAAGTACAGTATGCATATTTTTTTTTACCCCACTCGAGCAATGTAGAAATAAACAAATCATACTACCTGTTTTTTGTAATTCAGTTAGGGTAAGACCCCCCTTAGGGCAGCTTTTGAAGGCATGTATTGCGCATTTGGCAGGGGTGTCCATATGCGCACTATGATGTGCCTAATTGATGATTGATTATATTTATAATTTGAACAGTGTGTATGTATGTTAAATATATGGATTGTCATATGTTATGATGTCCCTGGCCTATAAGGGGATAAAATTGAGTGTAATTGGTGTTGTATTGCGCATTTGGGAGGGGCTCCCAAATGCGCAATACAACATATGATGGAATAGAAGGGGAAAAGATGAAAAATGGATGTGATATGTTCTGATGTCCCTGGCCTATAAGGGGATGAAATTGAGTGTGAATGGTGTTGTATTGCACATTTGGGAGGGGCTCCCAAATACGCAATACAACATATGATGGAATAGAAGGAGAAAAGATGAAAAATGGATGTGATATGTTATGATGTCTCTGGCCTATAGGGGTATGAAAATGTGTATGAATGATGTTGTATTGCGCATTTGAGAGACCCTCCCAAATGCGCAATACAATGTATGATGAAATAGAAGGTGAAAAGGTGAAAAATGGATGAAAATACATTATATTGCACATTATACAGAGGAGTAATTATAATTACAACTCCCAAACAGTATTTTGGACCAAATGAAAATTGGGGCCTGTAGATACAGTATGTCTATTGGGATGTCACCTCAAATTGTAGAGAAAACAGCAGTTAGAATAATTTGTTACAAACAATACAAGCATAATGGAGGGATGATAATCTATATTAATCAAACAAATTCCAGGAGCATTTCTAATGGTTGTATCACACTAAAATAATGTTGTGTACATCAGGGGAACATGGTTTGAGGTCACTCTTCATGTTCCTATTGCGGTGCGGTCGGGCGAACAGCCGTTCGCCCACTTTCCCACGCCACACCACAGCTAGCCCTCCTCGCCCGCACCTCCTCTCTCGATTTTCTACAACACCACAGCAAACATTTCTGCTCTGGAAACTGTTTATATATCATCTTACAACCTCTATGTATCATATGCAGCAAGAATGGCGTCAATTGGTTGCTTGGTTCCCATACTATAGGTTGATCTTTTTCATCAGTCAATATTTCTGCCTTGTATATTCTGCAGATCCCTGCAGATCTACTAACCCGCTATTCCTACCACCTGGTATGCATTCTAGGACCCATGGTAAGGTTCTGCAATGGTCCATGTATTGTCTGCAACACTTGTGCTCGACAGGTATGCCTTTCCCTCCCTCTATCTATACTTGAGGGCCTATGCCCTGCAGATCCCTAATAATATTCCTTCCCATCTCCGTTCCATTATAGGGCAGTTTTGTAATCTACAGTAAAAGACTATCTCCATAGAATTTGCCTTTATGATCCGCTGTATACAGCTAACTCTGAAGTGTCAGAGGTAAGTCGCTCTGCTGTTCTTATTTATTTATGTTAGCTGTTTTCAGTATCAGGATTCAAACCGCTGGCAAGCAAACTCTGGAAAACATTTTTGAAAAAGAGCTAGGAGACGCTTGCAGTGTGGGATTTAGAACCTTTTCAGAATGGCATTCAGTAGGCTCCAAGTTTGCCAGGGTTACAGGTGGGGGTAGTTTTTATCTGCTAGTTCTTATTGCAGGTTTGGAATTACAGAAACTAATAGGGCAGATGCTGCGGAATCTCCCTTTAGAATTTGGCAACATGTTACGTATGCCACCAAAAGGTGGGCAAATCTTAGGTTTGTGTCTAGAAAACTACTAATCTTATTTTATGTTCAGATAGTCCTTGTCGTCAGATCATTGCCTCTAAAATCGTCCCAAGCATTGCTTGTATGATGGAAGCATGGTCCATATCCTTGGCAGACCTTTTTCCTACTGAGGGTTTGCCTCCTGAACTCATGAGCAGCAACCTGAAAAACACTGATATCCTTTTTGACAATGTCAAAAACAAGTGAGTTTTAGCAGTTTTGTAATCATGACATTAGCTACTGTAACAGCTTGGCCAAGTTCATTTAGCCTTGTGGAGCGTGATGCTGAGTTATGGAAGCAGTGCTGTTTGAATGCCTCAAAAAGGCTACCCATTCAGAGGTTGACTTTTGCAGAACCACAGACGCCTATGAACTTCCTGAATGGAACAAGTCTTTCCTCCCAAGTAACCATCCATATATCATTTGATCGTACTCACCAGTCAAACATATCTTTTCCTGCGCCACAAGAACCAAATCAAAGAGAAGAATGGACTCAGCAAGAAAGAGAATTTGTGAAGAGGGCTCCTACAGTCACTAACTTCAATTATACTTTGAGTTGGAGCTAACCCTGATGTGAGTGTAGATAGTTAACTTGTATCATGAAGGTGTCAAGCATTCTAGCCATGAGTATATTTGAGTACCAATGCTGGTGCTTGGGGGGTATGGATTTTAATATATTTGAGCACAATGAAAGGCTTACTTGCTCAATGCAGAAATAACATTGACCTCAGGTGTAGTGATGGAAGTCTCCTAGCTTTCATCTCAAGTTCTATGCCTTTACATCTCAGAGACTCTCTGCCTGAGTTTCTTGCTCTAACGTGTCCTACCTTCTCACCGACTGCTCAGGACTCTGCATTAGACCAACCTGGGCATTCAGAGCATGATTTTTGTGCTATGCATTGGTCATGGTACCACAAGTATGGAATCTCGGTGAGTATGCTATTTATATTGAGTTGATTGTGGCAGTTAGTATGACATCTATCTCATTGCCAGGGAGATGGGGCACCCAGCAATGTTCACCCATATTGCTTAGACCGTGTAGGCTACACACACACAAATCATTCTCAATTCATCCCATACATGTTGCAAGAAACTTATGAGCA
This sequence comes from Phylloporus pelletieri, assembly GCA_038089575.1. Classification (NCBI taxonomy): domain Eukaryota; kingdom Fungi; phylum Basidiomycota; class Agaricomycetes; order Boletales; family Boletaceae; genus Phylloporus; species Phylloporus pelletieri. The sequence continues at coordinate 15,139 of JBBPKZ010000020.1, forward strand.
TGAAAACATGTATTGTTGTTTCATGACAGTCTTTGGGGCAATATTTGAATGGATACATCAAACTGTAAGTGTAATGCCTGCATGGTGCTATTCTGTACTAATTGATACCTGCAGCTCAAGTTTCATTTGCCTAAGGAATATGAGGCAATTGCTCAAATTGCTTCCCTACTTCCTGAGAATGCATCCTGTCCTACCCACCCATTTACCTCACTGGTGCTCAACATCAATGCACATACAAGGGTCCATCAGGATAATGGCAACTTTCATTTCTGCTTGGTCATGCCAATTGGACATTTTCTTGGAGGATCCCTAGCTCTAGTAGAGCCAGGTCTTGTCCTGGATCTAAGGCAGGGAGACTTTGCAATATTCTATTCATGTGACGTGAGCCATTTCAACTTGGACTACACAGGTAGCTGTACATCTCTTGTTCTATACACAGACCATGGAATGGAAACCTGGAGGAAGAATAAGAACAATTGGGACCACAACATCTACCTTCAATGCTTTCAACAGGAAGGGGATCAAGAAGACTAAGCATTACTTAGTGCTCATACCTGGCCTGGAGGCTGCTGTCCATACACATTCATACCGTAGCACATCATAATAGTTTGTCCAACTTGCGGAACGTAGACTAAAATGTAAACGAGGCGATGCGGCCCTATTTGAGCTCACTATATTTACCAATGTCATATTCAGGTACTTCAAATACCCAGGCATCTGTGTCTTCCGCCGTAGGCACAAACTTTCCTCTCTTTCAGTATACTCCTCGTCAATTCAGCCAGGACACCTCTCTGGAGACTTGTGGATGCCCTCAAGCATCAGGAAATTAACACATTACTTATGAGAACTTATAGCTACTTACAGCACAATAAGTAGATTTTAAGTAATCATGCAACAAGTAGAATTTTACTTGAATCAGTAGGTCTCATCTCTTGGATCTTACTTGCTTGATGTTTATTTTCAACTTATTCTGCTTGCTCTCAACTTATCCAAGTAATGACAAGTGCACATTTCAACCAATAAGTACCAGTAAGTACACACAAGTAACAAGACTAAGCACTAAGTATGGCGCC
>JBBPKZ010000021.1:0-16152 GCA_038089575.1 Phylloporus pelletieri
CCCTCTCGCCTTGCCCTCCTTTGCCCGGATTTCGACGATGCATGCTCGTTCCTTCGACGCGCTCATTTCCGTCGCTTTGGGGATGTCCCTTGGCTCTGTGGATGACGTCTGGTGTGGCCGCGTTGTCTCCCGCTTTGTCCAGCTTGTCTGGCGGTGACTTTGGTGAGTCCTCCTCCTCCTCATGCTCTAGGATTTTTCTAATGCATTCCAGCGGTTGTAACGTGTTCTACGACTTTGTAGTCACATCCCCAACGCTATCCGATGCTCCCGATGTGTGTCTGCTGTTGCGCACACATCTGGTATGACTTCCGAGTCGTTTTGACTGGTCTGCAGAAATGGCGAAGGAGAAATCATCGGTCGATGATGAGTCAACCCCAGATGGCACAGAGGAAAGTGCATGGCCCGACAACAACGATGTATGGGATGCATCTTCCCTCAGTGCAAAACAATGTCATTGACGCCCTTGTCTGATATCAATAGTATGCCACGCTCTCACTCTTCCCTCACCTCACAGAACTCATCTGGAGCGAACTCAAGATGTCCAACCTAATTGATCCAGGTGTATCCATCATCAGTACTTTGCAGGCCCTAGCATAACCTCAGTTTTGCTCTTCCTCGTCTGTTGGCCCAATCACATCTCCTCCGAGCTTGCAGTACTCGCTGATCTTCCAATCTTTGTCCCAATGTCAATTAATTCACCACGTTCCTCCCCCACTCCTTCTACAACAACCATTCAAATGATAACGCGAGTATGACAGTTTACAATGGCTATATTCCCCCCATGCCATCCATACTTGATCACTCAGCGGTAACGGTGTGGTGCACTCATTGCGCCGGATGACGAAATGGACACGTTGGGAGCGTTGCAGGGCAACGGGAACTCTTGAAATAGGCCGATGGACCCAGTACAAGGATGTGCGAGTGGTCAACAATGAATACTGAGAAAGTCGATCAGCGACAACAACATACCTGATGCATCCCCAGGCCTACCACTACCTCCCAAACCGCCAGACAAATCCCTCGATCAAAGATACAATGTTACCCCCGCTGAGCATGAGGGGGAGTGGAGTAGACGTGCCTCGAAAGCATGCGCTCTGGCGTTGGATTGGATGCACCGGATGGTGACGATGAGCCTCAGAACTGTCTAAGGGAGCTACAGAACACATCAGAATGGGTTAGCGAATCCCCAAAATGAAAGGTTGAAGAAGACGTATCTGAGGCAAGCGTACCGTGCTGGATGGCGAAGTGGGTGCGTCAAGAGCATCGAGATGCGATCAGGATGATCAGAACATGCCGAAGAACCTGAAGGAAGTGTCAGAACGCGTCAGGGAACGGGTGGAACCAGTGGAGGAGAAGTACTCACCTACAGAGGCTCCAAGTGACCAAGGCGGTGAAACAGCCGCACAAGACAACATCCAGAGCAGAAGGGTGACCAGGAGGCAAAGGGACACGTTGAGCGTGATTTGAAGCACCAGACCAACGGAGACAACGTCGACAGTGACCAGGAACGTCCAGATGACTGCAGAAGCACGCACCAGGTCGAAACGAAGGCACAGAGTTGAGGCCTGGGATGCCCACCAGGCCAGTTGGGCAACCAGATTGAGTTAGATGACGGAGGCGATTGCAGGCGTCAGAGTGGTGGCAGCAGCAATGGATTAGGTGGGGAAAGCTCCGGATGAATGGCGCAACAAGCGGTGCACGCTGTGATTCGAAACGAGTTGAAGCACGACCGCTAGCTGGAAACCACACAAGTCAGCAGGGATGATACAAGCACAAGTCGAACCACGTACCTAGACCACCCACACTGTCTAGCAAGTGTCCCGAGCAGCCTACAGGCCAACCAAACCCACCGCGACAATGAGGGAAACTCAAGACGAGCTCTAAAAGAGTTAGTAGGACGAGAAAGACTCACCTGCGCAAACGGCGATACCAAGGCCGAGTCAGGCAAATCAGCAGTGTCGGATGCAATCCAGAAGGACGGGAAAGGCAGGGGGAGTGTGCCAGAGGCAACATGAACAAGCACGACAAGCCGAAGGCGACAATGCGCACTGCAGCAAGAGCGCTAGCGATTCATTCATTGTCACCTTACAAACCATAGTACTTTTCATACTTTTCATACTTTTAGTTCTTTCAATGCTTTTGGTCTACACAATGATGCTGAGATTGAACTTTTAGTGAAACTTTTGTTACTTTTAGTCCTTTTGTGATTTTCATGCTTTTCAGTGACAAAAAAGTATGTAAAAAGTATGAAAAGTAACTTGTGAATTTACTGATGTCTGCCGTAGCATGCAGCGGTTTTGAGGAATTGGGTGCGGTGGGAGTCAGAGATGTGTGGTAGGATCTAGTATGGGTGTATCCGGATAAAACCCGGGTCATACCCGTGGGTTTGGCACTTTGGGGCCTGCTACCCAAACCCGACCCGGGTGAGCAGAGGTGGGTATGGGTCGACCCACAGATAATCAGTGGATAACTCTGGGTGTCTGGGTATGACCCATGGGTGATGTCCCATCATGGGTCAAGGCTGGGTGACCAGGTCAATCTGCGGATATAGTAGGTAGTACAGCGATGTAGTAATCTATCTCATAAGTTCACCAGCAGTGTTGGCATTCTTGGAAGCTGGTGTCAGGGAGTATGGGTGTGCCATACCATGTTCCTATAGCCACCTTGACGTGCAGTCACCCACAAGAAAAAGCATGCTCGGCATCAACAGAGGATGCTATGGAATGATTAAAACATAGCATAAGCATGAGGAAGTCAGTACATGAACCAGATGCAGATAAAAATCCAGGGCCATTTAAGCTAATTGAGGGCAGGTGTCCCGGCAGTTTTCCCAGTACTTGAGCGGCTCCAGCCGCTTTGACTTTGGCCTTTGGAACCAGAGGAGAATCCAGGTAAGCATTGATCAAGTCTTGGTCTTGTGTTGTGCACTTGTGCTACCATCTTTGCCAGAGTCAACAGCATCCCATTTGGAACGCTGTCACTGCAGCAAATTGTCAGCACACCATGGCAGTATCACTATATTAGTATTACAACAATGTTGTATTACCTTGAGAAGCAGTCCGTTCTCAGTGTATTTATCAGTGTTCCTTGAGGTACAGAGTATTTCATATGTTTTAGCCCCATGTTCTCAGATTATGTGCTGCGCTTCCACTCAGTCTTCTAAATGCCAGTCTGGATTCTTCTCAAACCAATCCACTTTTTTATCAGGACACATAGCTGAATGAGTTGTGAGACTGCCATCATGGTTGACAAGCATCCATGACTCACCATTGACCAATAGCAATTTGGTATACCTCATTGTCATCTATTAATGCATAGTATTTACCAATCATCATGAGAGAAGCCTCTGCTGCGATATGAATGGCCGCTGGTTCAGAGTGAGCATTACGAACAATTGCCATGGAATATTCCAGTTAGTCCAGCATGGCCATTTCGAAATGGCACAGCATATGGCAATGAGAGCAATGCTTTGCGGGCGTATTTCAGAGATTGGTTTCTAAATTGTCTGCTGAGCCCGTGCACCAGTCACAGTCTCACTGTCAACCCCACAACAAGGATCCATTTTGCATATAAAATGGAACTCAATAAAGTTATGATCGTCATTGGGGCAAGTATGATGCTTGACAATAACATTGTAATGGTCATAGACTGTCGACTACCATCACCACCTTGATCCACTATTAAGAACCTCAAAGTTAGCCTGAGTATTTTGAAATTAGTATAGTAAGCATTAATACCTATGATTTCATTGTTGCCCTTATTCCACACTTCAGTACCAGTAGTGTTCTCACATTGTTTCCCTCGTTTCTTCACAGGTGACACAAGTATAGTTGGTGGAGACTGATGAGCGCTTGAGCTCTTTTGTCAAAGTGGCTGCGAAGGTTTTTTGATGGAGAATCAGGTGGTGTTGGATTCTGGGCCGACACTAGAGGTGTATGAGTGCGAGCCATGATGGCTGAGAAAAAATAAGTGTAGAATGTATCAGTGGAGATGGAGCTAGACATGCATGGCCTCAGGCCTGGCAGAATATAGATCCACCTGTGGATATCCATGGATCCTATGGGTAAGCTGACCCCTTACCCATACCCGCCCAGGTCCAAGCACCCACCCCACCCGTACCTAGTGTTGCCATGGCTTATGTAAGTGGCTTGGCTGCAGCTTGGCTGTGTACTGGTTGCTACCAGCTCACTTACTAAGCATAATAGGTTGTTCCAACAATAAGTCCCAGCTACCACCGCCTTCAGCCGGCAAAGTAGTCACAGCTGTAACACCATCACTCATCACGTCGTCAGCCTTTGTTGTCAACATTGCATCATCGTAGACATGCACCACCCTAGAATTTGAACACTGTGAGTTTTCTGTGCATTATTTCTGACTTGTTTGAGACCTAAAAGCTACAAACATACAACTTGAACTCACTAGGTTCCAACCGCGACTCTACTGTGGCACAGGCTCAAGCCTCAGAGCAACCCAAATTCACATCATTTTTGTGCAAGATGAGTTCTGAATCTGACTCACCTGATAGTCCTCATCTATTACCTACTCTCAGAGACGACCACAAATCATATCTTTAGGAGATGCCAGTACCTGAGACTCATGGCTCTAATCTTCGGACCCCTCAGACCTCTCCTGACATTGCGTCAAGTACCCCCATTAAACAGAGACAGCCTGCTGAGAGGCTCTTCTCGACCTTTACTTGTTTTCACAACCCAACAATGAATAACATCGGTAAAGACCTGATAGGATCCATGGTTGGTCCAATACCCATCAAAGATTTCCTTGAAGCCTTCCTCCCCACTTCTCATATCCCCAGATATTCTTCAATAGTGAAGCGGTTCAAAAAAGGCATTTCGTTCAAAAGGACCATCAAAGCTGAAAGTGAACTATTGGCATACATGCCATTTGTGAGTGGTATTCATAGACTTCTAGCCAATGTACTAATATATTGCTTGCATAACTCTATGCTGCACATATAAGATCGAAGAGATCAGGAAATTCACCTCAGAGCTCCATTTTGTTGATTCGCATGCTTGAGGAGACAAGAAAAACAGATATCCTTTTGAGATCAAGCCTGATATAAGCATCTACCATGAATCTCTCGATGGCCCCATTCCCACAGGCTGTGATAGTTCCATGCTCAATATCCATATTGAGTTTAAGTGGTACAAATTTGACAATCCATTCCTCACCCCTTCTGCAGGCGACAATCAGGACCACACCACATTCCTTGGCTGTTCCAACAACCAAAACAATACATTGGGTCAGATCGGTGCTTATGCTGCTTTGCAACTAGCTTTGCAGTTCTGTACACATGTATTCTCATTGTATATGCTACCTGATACTGCCCACATAATTCGATGGGACAGGGAAGGCACTATTGTCACTGAAGCCATCCCATACAACGTTGACTCTTCACTTGTCAAGTTTTTCTCTCAATACTCAAAGGCACCATCTGAACTTCGCGGCGTTGACACCACGGTATCCATCGCATGCAAGGATGAGGCAAGAGTTGCAAGAGCTAAACTGAGCCTTCGAGATGACACGCCTATGTTCAAGACCACCATCCCAAGCGATAGTGGCTCACCATTTACAATTATCTACCCCATGCCTGACATCTTTCCTTCGACTCTTGCTTGTCGTGCGACACGTGCCTGTCCTACATATGATCCTTCAGGGGACTGCTTGGTGTTTTTCAAAGACTCTTGGCATGTCAACGGCCCTGATATGATCCCAGAAGGTATTATCTACACAAAACTGAACAGCAACAATGTTCCCTATGTCCCCACTTGCCTTGCAAGTGGTGATATACAGTGTTGGCCCGAACAACAGACACAGATGATGAAGCTTTCCATCTCTTCTTGGACTTGTAAAGCAGGCCTGTCAATCAGTTCTCATTCCCATTACCATCTTGTTCTGGACCTTGTTGGAGAAAGGTTGACTGATTTTATTTCCTCCCACCAGCTGGTACAGGCCATACATGATGCACTTGTCAGTGAGTTACCATCGCCCTTTACAACGTTACGCACGAATTGACTGATGTTGTTACCACAACGATCAGCTCATAAACATGGATATTTGTTGGGATATCTCCATCGCAACATCAGTATAGGGAATATCATCATTGTGTTGGGCCGTGGATACCTGATTGATTGGGACTTAGCAAAAGCCACAAACTTGATGAATCCTCATCAAGTGACACATACCGTATGTTGTATTTGACCCATATGTGTAATATTTGTTCTAATGACGTACTTTGGGTAGGGGACTTGGCAATTCATGTCTGTGTGCCTTGTTGAGGAACCGAGCACAAACCATACATTTCAGGATGACTTGGAGTCATCTTTCTGGGTGCTCCTTTGGACAGCCCTAATGTTCTCCCTATCATCATTGTCAGTTGACACCTGTAGCACTTTCATTAGAAGCACTTTCGAGTGTGCGCCAGGCAGAGAGGGGAAACAGAGTGTGATTGTCTCACAGAACAGACTAATGCCCAACCTCTTCCCGGAATGACCCCCACTATATTCGTTACTCAAAGATCTAGCTGATCTCTTTGAAAACCACTACTACCAGCCCACAGACGCTGATCAAAGGCTCCTGATGCTTTTTGAGAACCCCTCGGGTAACGAGAGGGCTTGTGGAAGTGTTACCGATATCCCAGCATCAAGTCTCTGTGAAGAGAATGAAAGATCATCATTATATCATCGAAAGGTTCATATTCCACTTGCAACATGGGATGTGGCCCTCTAGCGATGCAGTTGTGGAGCAACCCCTGACGAGGTTGAATTGTTACGGTCAGGAAGATTCGGATCAGGTGGTTATGCTGAGGTCAAAGCATGTTCTGGCTCTTGTGAAAGCTAAAGAGGGGGAAAGTTGTAAAAGGGCCAATGTAAGTGTAGTCTGGACTTTGAACACGTGCCATTGGAATCTGAACCATATCTACAGTGTTCATAATCTTATCGCTTAAATGATTCCCTAGTGTCCCGAAGCAATAGTAACCAAGTTCTAGCCACCAGCATGGACATTTGTTTTCTTCCGACATCATTTTAAGTTCAATAACCATACTCCACCTATTGAGTCACTTTCCTTGTGCACTATTATGTTGTAATACAATTCATTCCAGAGATGAAATAGCCTGCTCAAAGATGGCCACACTGTCACCTGTGAGGCTCATGAGGCGTAAGGACCCAGGTTCATAGTGTCTTTGGACAAGTCCTGGACATTCATATATAGTATTCCTCGACAACTCCCTTTATTTGGCTACAGGCAAACCTAGGTGAACCAATCGGTGCTCAAGAATCATGCACAAGTGTCGTCCAAACGTGTTGTTCGACTGCTTGACAGATAGGCTCTACTCAATTCCTTCATCAGATGCTCCTGGAACCTGGCCTTGTATTTCGTGGTGGTTAAATTATGTGAGTCTTTTATCAAAGTCTTAGAGTTTGTCTGCTTTTCAAACCTACAGAACCCTTCCCAGTTTCAAGATGCCACCCAAAAAGAGGACAGTACAACTTCCGCCACTATCTGCTTCGTCTGAGACAGATGATGTGAATGCCATAGATGTTCCTCTGAAGCACACCTGTGGCGATGGTTGAATGAAGCTGCCATCACCTATACCTGAGGTTGCAGATCCCTCGAATCTGATTGTAGGTCAGATCATATCACTCAATGAATGGCTCATACTCACACAGTATATGGACAAGGTCTCCTGTTCAAGTTACCAAGTCCAAGAGCCAAGCATACCAGGAAGCGCACTCAGAAGTTGCAAGAGTCTGACAATGCACATCCCTGGGAAGAGCCGGGCCCAATGACCGAGGCTGGCAAATTGAAAGACAGGAAACGATCTGCTAGGATTGTCCCAACAGCTGTCCCCATCCCATCCACCCCAGTACTCCTTCCCACCTCCTCCCTCATGCCGCCCGTCCCAGCGTCCCTTCCTGCCCCTCGTCCATCTCCGATAAGGCACCCCATCCTGACTTTGAGGAATCCGAGTAACCCTCAACCTCACATACCTTCTGTCTCTACAGAAAGCTTTGACTTGAATGTCTCTTCTAGTAGCTCTGAGTCTGACAACAACCTTCCTTGACATCAAGCACCTCCATCTGGAGATGATGGAGGCCATGAACCTCGTAGACAGGCTATCCAACCCTCACCAGTTGGTCCAGTCTCACAACCCTTGCAACGTCTTCAGTGTCACCTGACCAAATATAATACTGACTGTGACTGCACACTCTTGACTGGATCCGAACTTGAAAAAGAGTTCGAAATAGGGGATTGCAAAGTCAAAACCAAGGATCTCAGGCATTACTTTCATTGGACGGAAGATAGGTGGATCTGCAAGAAATGCATGTAAGTTGACAGATGACATTGCTTTGATCCCTTCGCTAATGTATTTTGTGATAGCCGCAAAGCCCGGAATCACCCAGGTCTGAAGATCAAACTCCCCACCTATGGTAATTCCTCCACTGGTGTTGTCTGAGCACATCTCCTGTTGCACTGCGAGAGTCACCAATGTTGGTGCAAGAGATATGGCATGGTGGACAAAATGAAACCAGGCAAAGAAGAAGCAGAAAGGAAGGCTGGTGCACAAAAGACCCAACAGCACGTGCGGACGAGACCAACATTCAGTGGGGAAAAGTTCAAGGAGGCAATTGTCAACTTTATCATTGCAGACGACCAGGTCAGTGACCATTAGTGGACCGTCGTCATGCATATAATTACTAATTTTACTCAGAGCTTGAATGTAATTGAGTATTGAGAGTTCAGAGATTTGATGCTGCTTCTTCGAGATAATCTGCAGGAGTCAGACATACCGAAACAAACCAAGCTTCATGAGATCATTATCCTTGCATGGTCACAATACATGGATATTCTCGCAATAGACCTCTCGGTAAGTCATTCACTCGGACTTCTCAATTTCCAAACTAACTTGTAGTCAGCACACCTAAGGAAAAGTTTCACTCACAACAGACTTATGGTCGGACTGTCTCTGACGTCCATACCTAGCTGTGACTGCCCATTGGATCAAGAAGAGGAATGGTCGGTTGTCTGTGGAAAGCACCCTGATCGCATTCCATTGTGTTCTTGGCTGCCACAATGGAACCAACCTAGCGAAGATCATCGTTAATTTGCTGGATCATATTGGTATCATGAAGAATGTAAGTTGCGCTATATTCTATTAGATGTCTAACCTCGTGAATTTTACAGGTAGGGCACATAACTATGGACAACACGGATAATAATGACGTGATGATGGAGGTTCTTGAAGAGTCATTATGCAAACATGACATCCCCTTTGATAAAAAAGATAGACGCATCCGCTGCCTCCCCCATATTCTCAACATTTGCTCTGGACATGTCATCGACACTTTGACTGACCACATACTCATTGAAAACGCAGGCGCATCAGTGACATCATTGATGGGGGTCGATGACCAATGGGCATACAAGGAAGCTTTGGAAAGTGACCTGATTGCACTAGAGCGTAAGATCGTCCATGCATTACACTCATCTGGCCAGCAGTGAGACACATTCGAGGATTACATCAAGGAAGGGAATGAATGAGGTTATTGGGACACTGAAGATGAGGATGGTGAACCTACAGCTAGCAAGAAGGTCAGCATCGACGTCCTCCAACTCCTCTATGACGTGAAAACGTGTTGGGACTCCGTCTATTATATGATACGTTGTCTGCATTACCTGCATCAGGTCAGTATCTTTGACTAACTTGAATAGTCTACCTGACTTATCATTTCCATAGCCTATTGATGCGTTTCTAGATCAACCTAATAATAAAGATCTGAAGAAGCTTAAACTCTCATGGATGCAATGGAAAGTCCTTTGAGACTTCGAACTGATACTCGAGGTCTATAGATTCCATTACTTTCATTTCAATGACCATTAGCTAATTGTTGTCCAGATTCTGCACCAAGCCATCTGGGCTTCATCATCCGAACGCCTTCCCACACTGTGCAAGTATTTGGTCACTTTCGAGAAATTTTATGATACTTGGACCAGACTCGGTGATGATGATACAAGCCCCCAACTTCACACGTTTGTCCAGACAGGTTTAGACTGGGTCAAGAAATACTATAATCATATGGGCAATACAAAGGTGTACATCGTTTCAATGCGTAAGTAGCTTCGAAGTATGCAATGCATTCATCCCTTACTAACGTACCTATTTTTATCAGTTCTAAATCTGAATTGCTGCTTAACATGGCTCAAGAGATCCTAGAGTACAACTGACTACAACAAGGCGAAAAAAGTGGTCTTTGAGACAGCAAGTGCATTCTCAGCACTGCGTGATAAAATACTCATGTTCTTATGATTAGATGGCCCAGTACCATGTGCAGATAGCACGTGAGGAGTCTGATGAAGTTGAATCCCTACCACAAGACACTCACTTGTCGCCTCAGCTATAACATAGACAGCAATGATGAACTCTCTGAAGATGAGCCTAGACACAAGTGTTCAGTTGAGCAAGAGTTGGACTCATATGACATACTGTACGTACCCAAAAAAACAGATGTGCTACAGTTCTGGGAGGTAAGATTTCCCCTATCACATGTCTACAGTCTACCAACGAGATCACAGGGAAAGGATACTGTATTTCCTACACTTTATTGCATGGCCATGGACCATCTGCCGATCCAAGGCAGCGCTGTTCCATGTGAGCGGATTTTCTTGTCTAGCACAGAAACGGACACTAAAAAACGGAACAAGATCAAAGTACCATTGATGGAAGCCCTACAGATGTTGAAGTTCTACTGGAAGAAATCTTGCCTCGATTTCACGAGCGGTCTCCTCCTTGATGAGGATGACTTGGATGATGATGGCGAGGACGTTCTTGTGACACTCCTATCTGGTAATTTGGAATGCACTGAGAGCTCATTAGAGAAAATTCTCAAAGCTCTTAGCAGAGGCGAAGAAAATGAGTGGGTCTCAGATTGGGAAGACATTGAAGACTTGCAGTGGTCAGATTATGAGCTTGAGGTTAGTCTGGTTGGAATGGGTGATGAAGGGGAAGAATCTGATGCAGAAGGAGAGGTTGCCATTGCCTGACATTCATAACTCACGCCACACTATACAGAGATGACGTCCGTCTGACATTATTCATCTTTGAATTTCAGATACTGAAAGTTCTTCACATACTACGTAGTCTGCTAGTCACTAGTGCGCAGGCAATAATGTTCATGCATTTCTGGTATTGCGTTGTGACCTCATCGCTCAGCAGCCATAAAGCCTAGTAATGCTCGTTTGCAGCTGCAGCTGAGTTTCAACCTAAGTTCCCAAGTTTCATCAACCTACATGACATGACTCACAACACACATCACCTTAGACCCCTGGTCTCTCTGATGATGTACTCTCGAGCTGAGTGACTGTCAGAATCGACAAGCGATGCTGAACTTGTGAGTGGTCATCGATTAATAATGCTTGTTTTACTAACCTATGTGCCATTTGTGCCCCATGGCCTCTGGAGACCGTTGCAGCAACACTCTCTACCTCTAAGCACATAGACAGAAGATTCAGACTCACGAAGAATATTTGTGGAGGCCGTCACTATACGTATGATATATTACAAATCTGAAAAATCACATCACTCAACGATCGGAACAGGTGAGGTGTATTTTGCAAAGAATATACTTTCAGGCAGGGAAGTGGCTGTCAGGCTTCGCCAACTAGAGTTCAGGCATGCATTGAAGCAGGGATATCTTGTCCAAAAGGCTCTCGCTGAGACCAAAGGCATCTCGCATGTGCGGTGGTTCGGGACTGACTGGGGTGCCAAGGTGCTGGTCATGGACCACTTGGGACCCTCTTTACAAGACCTTATGTCCAGAAACTCGTCCAGGACACTTTCTGTTGGGTTCATTACTGACATTGCTTGTCAAGCGGTAAGTGGCCGCCAACTGTGCCTAGTGCCTACGAGTGCAAAAACTGACTTTTTATAGATACGTGTCCTCATGTCTGTCCACTCACACAATTTTGTTCACTGCAACATTGAACCTCACCATCTATTGTTCAGTTCTGGGGAAAAACAACTCACTGTACATCTAATCAGCTTTGGACTCGCACATATATACTGACACCACAACACCCACCATTAGGGAACTGCACGGGTATACCTGCGGGTGCCAGAGAGCTGACCTGTATCCGTACCTGTGACTTACCCGTACCCGTGGCCATGGGTACATACCCATGTCAAGGGTATCACGGGTCTGTACCCGCAGCGGGTGTACCCATGGGTTACCCAACGGGTACCGCCTTTGTCACCTGATCGACGACGCACGATGTTGTCAATAATATGGCCCAGTGCCATCAACAACAACACCTCGATGACAACAATGTGTGCAATTGCACCTACATAATGCCGCCACCTGGAGGACACGCCGGCAACGACGCAATGCCGTTGATGGGTGCCATCAATGACACCAAGACGATGATGCATGCACAACAGTGACAACAACAACATAATGTGTTGTCAACCCCGGACCACAGCATCAACAACACGGGTGCGCGACCGCACCCTCACCACTGCCATCACCTGCCAGAGGACACAATGACAACAACACTACCACGATGATGACGTGTCAACTGCATTTTGACAACGCAACGACGGGGTGGGGTACAGTCATATCCACATCACCACTACTACCGCCTGGTGGACACAATGATGACAACGTGCACAGCAGCACAACTGGCAGCAACAATGATGCCATCGCCATATGCATGACCACATGGCTGGTGGTCACAGCGACGATGTGCGCAACCGCGCACGTGGAGACGATGACGCAACATCATCGATGGCCAATGAGATAGCGACGAGGACGATGCATGCAACCGCGCACCTAGGGGTGACTGCCCAGTGCCATCAACGACCTCACGACAACGACAACGACAACAACGTGTGACTGCGCCCAGTGGAAAGGACGGCAATGCCAACAATGGCCCACACCTGGGGGCGACTGCGCCCAGCAATGTCGTCGATGGCCCAGCACCCTCACAATGACGACGACAATGGTGCGTGCAACTGTGTGCCCAGTAGAGAAAACGGCAACGCCGACAATGGCTGAGTGCCATCGACGACACCACGACCCCGCTGCTGCGTGTGCAACTGCACTCCTGGAAACAACAGCAACAATGTTGATGACGATGACACAGCATCATCGACAGCCCAGTGCCATCAATGACACCACAACGTCACCGTTGTTATTGCGTGCACAACTGCACACCTCAACCCGACACTGCAAGGATGAGAGGGTTGGGGACAAGACAACGACAACACCCCAACACCCTAACCACAACGATGACAACATGTTGTCCAATGACCACCCAACACCACAAGGACAACGCGGTGTCATCAATGACATGGCGCCATCAACAACACCATGTTGACGATGGTGCAATGACAACACATCGTAATGGTGAAGGATGTGACCACCCCGATGTGACGAGGATAGCATGATGACAACGTCATCATGACCACGACACAATGAGGGGGATGTGACATGACTTGAGGATGAACAACAACTGAACGACACCGCAGGTACCAGTACCCGTGGCCACAGGTACCGGGTACGGCGTGGGTACAGAAATCCCAACCCGTACCCGTACCTGCAGGTACCCATACCCAGTACCCACCATGGGTCTCACGTACCCGTGTAGTTCCCTACCCACCATCACGTTCTGTACAAGAAACAAGTCCCATTTGACGGTACAGAGACATTTGCATCTATCAGGGCTCTCCATGGTAGGCAGCAATCACGTCGAGACGATCTTGAATCTCTTGCATATGTTTTCATATATTCATTATTTGGTTCTCTCCCATGGCAGCAGCATAGCCTCATGGTTACTCAGTTTATTCAAGCCAAGCTGAATATCTCACAGTCTTTGCTTGGAGACAAGGTCCCCACAGTCTTTTTTACATTACTTGAATATGCATGTTCTCTCGCTTTTGATTTGTGCTCCGATTATGACTACCTTGTCCATATTTTCGAAGACTTTCACTCAAAAGGACATGCTGGTGAGTATGACTGTATTTGATTTTATTTAGATGTTGCAATACAGTGTTGTACTGTAATTGTAGTGGTAGTGGTAGGCTGTAGCAGGCTCAATAGTATCAATGTTGTGTTCGAACGCTTTCAGCTGCGAGGCGCAGCTTTTGCATACTAAGCCACGGCTAAAGCTAAATATGAGCCACTGCTTATGTGAGTGAAGCTATTGGCATGCTATTTAGCTGGTGTGTCTCAGGCTTGCTGAGCTGCGGCAACACTACCCGTACCCATACCACCCAACCCATCACATTATCCACAGGTGTGACCCAGACGGGTACCTGGACATGCCCTACCCATGCCATACCCTAATGTGCGGTGGGACTGTCATTGTGCCTAAGAGTAGGGAACTGCACGGGTAAACCCACGGGTACCAGAGTGCTGACCTGTATCTGTACCCATGGCTTACCCATACCTATGGCCACGGGTCTGTACCCATGGCGGATACACCCACGGGTTACCCAGTGGGTACCATGGTTCTAAACATTGGATGCATGCACATTTTGTGGTACCAAAACAAATGTAACCATTAGTCTACATTGATGCGATCTCAGTCCTGTTCCAGCACAATGTTGAGATCCCCTTCAATCTCATCCATAGCAGCCAGCTTCTGGGTATCAGAATCTTCGACAAAACCCTGGGCACTCCATAAACCAAGACAAAGAGTAGCATGAACTGATTGAGCAGAGAGGCGGTTGTGCATGTGTGATAAGAGCATCCGGCCACAGCTGAAAAGGCATTTGACATCAACAGACATTGCTAGCAGTACAATTAGCTGTAGCAAAATGCAATCAATAAATCATACATACCAGGGATAGATAGATGGTCCAATGCCATTTGTGAGAGGCACAGATATGTAGATTGATGGTAGATACTGTGTATATACTATAACCACCTTTGACTACTGACTCGAGCATCATACATACCTCATATGGTGCAACAATATATGTCAAGTGAGAGCAACCCCGTCCTAGGTTGGGCCATCCCGTCCCTCGAATTACTAATGATCCAGTGGCAACAATTATCTAAGAAGGCTCCCCACTGTGCTCCATTTATCCGGGTCAGACTCAAGTGGGCCCACAAGTATTATGAGCACATTGGCCAGACATGTGCTTATGTGGTCGCCATGTGTAAGTTTCAAGTCTGTCAATACAACTCTGCTAATCCCACACAGTTATTGACCCGACTATCTGACTCAGCTGGATAGATGAACACTGGAAAGTGACTGAGGCCACGAAAGCATGAGTAGATATATTGCAATTGGTAAGTTTATCAATGTTGTGGCCTATAACTTATGTTAATGACAACTAAAGATGACAGAGTACTGCGACAAATCCAAATCTGCATCCCAGACTGTACAACAGGACGAGGGTACAACCCTAGCTACCGGCGAAAGCCGGGTTCGTCTTTACTCCACACTTGCAACCCACCTCTATGGCCTTGACACAATCAGAGTTTGAACACCGGCATCCCATTTGGCACTACAATCTGTTGACCAAGAGTTTAATGCATACGCATTGTCCTGGCCAAGCCCGGAGGGCACTCGTCCCCTACCATTTTGGGAGGTAAGAATTTTCCATCCATCGGTATAATTGATATATATATTTAAATAGCTTGCACGCGATACATTTCCAACAATCTATGTGATTGCACTGGATTACATCAGGAAAATTTTAACCAAACGATAATCTCATATATGGCATTATCTACCATGTATAGCCTTATAAGATGTGTCATAATGATATATACTCTGACAAGGCTATATAATTGCATACAGCATTTATACTATAGATCATATCTATCACTCTTGTTAAGTTGGTAATATGAGTCTATATGGTACCACTTGATCACAAGTATCTTTTATATCTTTTATATCAGCCTGATGTTTATCATCATTTATATCATACTTATATATATTATCATAGATTATCATCAATATCATTACAAATACAAATACAAAAGCAAATTAATATGATGCTATTGCTTATCCAAGCATTCAATCAAGTTGGTTTGTAATTATTACATAATATTACAATTATTTATTAAATCTATTTACAATAGACTACTGTAGATATTGACTATACTACTCAAGTACACTATTATA
>JBBPKZ010000022.1:0-15947 GCA_038089575.1 Phylloporus pelletieri
CCTTCACCGGGTGGATTGTTAACACGTTGCCTTGCACATGGATGCCATCACCCACCTATCTTCCGCCCCAAACCTGAAACAACTGTCGTTCATGGCAGAGGTTCATGCAATCAAAAACGTCTCACGCCTCGGCTCAAAGTTGGTCTTTTCGAGCTTGGCAGATCTTCACATCACGTCCAGATCCCTGGGCACCACCACATCTCTTCTTTCCCATATATGTACGGCTTCCTGCAACTAAGAGACTCACTGTCACTTTTACAAACTACGTTTCGAGACGAGCTGTTCAAGCATACTGGGCCGCCGCTCGAGAAGCTTGTCCATCCATTTCCTTCGTCCTCTTGATGGACCTCACCACCTTGGACGGAGGACATTAAGGACCGATTCCTCCTGTTGAAGATGTCCATCCACGGCTGACGTTCGAGGACCTCCATCCTTCTACAGCATTTTCCGAGCTCTGTGTGTTACATGTCAACCTCGATTGGCATGTGTGCCTGACAGATGCTGACCTGCTCCGACTCGCGTCGCCCCGCATGGAAAAAATCATCATCAACGATGTATTAGGTTGGAGGACGGGCACGAATGATGGGGGGATTACGCTCAGCGGACTAGTGCAGCTCCTGCGACAGTGTCCGTCTCTCAACGAGGTGTGCCTCGCCATTGACACATCTACGTTCACCGGGATTCCGGAAGGGTTGGATGTGTCGTTCCCCCCACGAAAAGAGCTGGCGTTCGACTTTGTGAACACATCATACCCGAGTTTGTTCCGGGCATAGTGTCAGTGTTTACGGCACTCAAACTAGACAATTCCATGTTTACGGTCTGGGATGTATATGAAGGGATGAATGGGGGGACACACGCTATGCCCTTATGGGAAAGCGTTCGGGATGAGCTGAGGAGAGCTTCTGGAGGGCAGTCTTTGTCGCACGAAATGTGAAAGCTACGTCCCTGACGGTCTTTGTTCTTTCTTTCTGTTTCACGATTCATTCCCAAGTACACGACGAGATATCTTTATTTCATTCCAGATTCGAACTGAGCAACCCATAGATTAGACATACGATACACTCCATCGCCATATAGATTCCCGACATGGGGAAAACGCCCCACTGGATAATAAACGAGGATTTCATTTTGTCATAATGTATCTGCTAAATCAAAAAGGTACGATGCAGCTTCACATTCACTGACATACGAGCATCGAAGCAATATTGGTACATCACACCAGGGACACGCAGTGTGATCTCTTGTATGGTGGGAGCGTCCAGAACTCAGATGGTCTCTTTTACTTTTTTTTCCAGGTTTCGAGGGACAAAAAGATTGAGTATCGGTTGACGTGTTCAACACCCCATCTGCTGGATTCCAGATTTCGACCAAGCGTGGACGATGCTTTTCCATCAAGGTCCAATCCACCTAAAGAGACGACCAGCATGTGTGAACGCGGGAAGAGAGCGAGGTTGTACTTCTTGATGTGGATCTGGATGAACCCCGTCGTATCGGCTCCTCCGATGTTCATCCAGGTACCGCACACCCTCGGACAACGATATTGCCCTTAGACGGACGGCTCATCCGCCCGACGCCGTGTGCATTGCGCAAGGAAGGCCACAAGCAAACGCGCTTAAGGGCCGGACTGACGTCCAGCCCAAGCATGTGTGCGGAGCTTGTGTTTGAACACAGTGTGTGGATGCATGGAGATAAAGATTTGCTTTACCGTGAATTTCAGGTTGGATTGCAATTCGTGTATTCATTCAAGTACGTCATAGGCGTATCGCGAACATGGCACGAGCGCCGTGACAAGTGGTATACGAGCATCAGGGTATCACGGGGTAGGAGGAAAGGGCGTACATTCGCATCCAATCAAATGACGATCCCACCGTGGCGTACACCCAAAGATGAAGCCACAGTGGTCGGGCTGCATGCTGGATGGGTAGACAAAGCAGTGGTGAGGCGCATCCCTGGTATCGTCTGTGTCGAACGCGCCTTCCAAGTTGGAAGATTCGAGCCGACGTGACAGGGTTCCATCACTGGTTTGTGCTTAGCATGATATGACATGATACACTCTTTAGTTTAATCTCATTTTGAGATATCAATATAAGCATTTTTATTCCTAGGTAATGGAGTCATCAACTTCAGCAAATTTTCTGTGAGAATGTCATATCCAGTGAACAAGCTTGGTAATTTTATGGCTTTATCCCACCTTACAGAATGGTTATCTACTGAGATACTTTTTCTAATTGTTGCATCACACTTTCAGGAATATGTAAGCCCTGCTAATGGAAGCTATTGAGTGGTAAATTTTACTACAAAGTTATTACATCACAGTTATTAGCAATGTGTTTCTAATATGCTATAATGACATTGGCAGTTGAGTCACTGTTTGGTCATAGTGCTACAGCTCAGCATTTTTTTTCTTCAAACCCAGAGGTGGCTGTACAGCCGGTTAGCAGCGTGTACAGTGGTCCCCGCTGTACAGCATTGTCACACGCCCGTCACAGTGCCGTCACAGCGCTCACAGCGCCACAGTACAGACGGGCAGACAGTACACAATCCGAGCCACGTACAGTACTACTTTTTTTTTCTTGTACCCTCACTTGAGCTTTTAGAATAAATATGTTATATTTGTATACTAAGCACTACTAATGAGTAGCTATCATGTCGTTGTCGTCCTTGTCATGTCCTCTTCATCACGTCGATCTCGTCCCGCTTCCCTTGCTATGGTTGTCGCATCGCCCTTGTCGTTGTTACGTTGCCATTGTCGTCACGTCCACCTCCTCGTCGTCACATCGTCGTTGTCGCGTCGCAGTTGCGGTCGTTGTTGTGACCTCCTCGACACGTCGTCGTTGTCGTCACATCGCCTTGCCATCGTCGTGTCGCCATTGTCATCGCGTCGCGGTTGCGGTCGTTGTTGCGACCTCCTCCTCGACGCGTCGTCGTCATCGTCGTCACGTCCACCTTGCCTTGCCGTGGCAGTTGCATCACCCTCGTCGTCGCATCGCTCTCCTCCTCATCACGACCTCGCCTTATCGATACCTCATCGTCGCATTGCGGTCGCGGTCGTTGTCGCGACCTCGTCCTCGTTGCGTCGGCCCCATTGGGCCCTGGTTGTCCCGTCGTGTGGTGGGTCGAACGAACGAGCCATTGGGCTCGTCGAGGTGGCATAGTAGGGTGCATTCAGGTGGGTGGATATGAGTGGGGGCATGGGCACAGGATGCAGGGATCGGCATCATTGTCCCATCGTCGCCCTCGTCCTCCTCGTCGTGGCGTCGTTAGTGGCACTGGGCCACCGACGACGTTGTTGCCTCCACGTCGTGCGGGGTGGGTGCAGTCGCGCACGTGCCGCCGTTGTTGTCGTTGTCGTGTCCCCACCCTCGTCCTTGTCGTCGCCACGTCGTGTGGTGTGGGTGCGGTCGCGCACGCGTCGCCGTCGTCACCGTCTTCGTGGCGTTGTTGATGGCGCTGAGCCACCGACGGCGTTGCATCGTAGTCGTGCCCCCACCCTCTTTCTTGTCGTCGCCGCGTCACATGGTGTAGGCAGTCGCCCACGCACGCACGGGCGTCGTCGTCGTCGTCATGTGGTGGGTAGATGGTGGTGGGATGGCCAGTGGTTGTAGTGGCACATCAAAGAAGCTGTTGGGCTCGTTGACGGTGGGGGCAGATGAAGAGGTATCATCGTCGCGTCCTCCAGACAGTGGCAGCTGCGCAGGCCGCGCGTCGTCGTTACCGCGTCTGGTGCCTGTCCTGCGTTCGCACGGACCGATTGCGTGGGAACCCTGGGTATGGGGAAGCTGCGGAGCGGGGCACAGAACCACGTGACCATTGCAGGTTACATAACATTTCTCGTGTTGATTACAATCACTGATCAATCAACGAGGCTTTCTCACCACATACTATCATGAATCCCTCAAGCATTTCAGGTATGATATTCTTCTGAGTGGTCAATTCTGCTTTGTAACACCATACCCTACTATGTCAGAAGACTGGGAATACCAGACTCAGGTATATTTTTAACTTGATCAATATTTTCAACTAGAGACCACTTACTACCTATACATCATTAGACTATTTCTGAGCCCCCAACCTCCTCAAACCTTCTTGGTTTTCAGGTTGACACATACAATACATGGCAGCCTCAGGATGAGGTAAGTTATTATTTATTGATCAATACTGATTACTATTGACTGATTAATTAATTAACAAGCCTTACTCATCTCATACTATCATGGATCCTTCCACAATCCATCCAATCCCATATATCTCAGGTACAACTCTTTTTGATGTACTAAAACAATGATTTACTTTATGATTTTCTATTAGTGAATTCAAATCTGATGACAAGAGGGTTTGAACATCAGACTGAGGTAAGTCACCATTAACCTAAACATTTATAATATGATTAAAGTACACTATTTCAAAGAACTCAAACTGGGAATATAGTCAAGCCTTTGGCTTTGAAAGCTATACCTCAAGTCAGGATCCTACTGTAAGTCCAACAAATATATAAGACAAATCATTCTAACAACCAAAGCTTATAGTTTCAGAATATCCATGGCTTCACAGCTAATACAGTTTCTACAATGCCCAATCTTTTTACTATCAGTCAAGGACTAACCAATTGTCTGGAAACTGAATGGCGTCCATTTGATAAGCCCTGTCTTATTTCCTCTGCCCAACTTCCTAGAATCACAAGTAAGTATCATGTTTACATTTATATTTGATATTAAAAACATGTCTTATAGATGAAACTGTGAAGAATCTTATTAGAACTAAGAATTCTCCCATTCATCAAGGTAGATTTTCTATATAACATTCTAAATAATTTCTATTCATTTTTCCCCTTTAGTTCTAGTCAAGTATAATATATCTGGTAATTTCTTTGTTTACTATAATTTAATACCTGACTTTTTTACAGATTCTACCATGAATGCCATATGGCATTTCTTTGAATCATTAGTTGACATTTCTAATGTTGATATCTTGCTTCTCTATCATGAAGTGGCCAAAGGTAAATACAAATTGACTAGTATTATTAACTATAAACCTAATAATACTAGTTCTGGAAAATTTACTTGAGAGCAAAAATTCCTCAATGATTACTGCCATCACTGCTAGGGTCTTTGAGAAAGAGGTAGCTCAGCTTACCACAATCTATGCATTTCGTCAGCAGCTTCTTGCCACTATATTCCAAGGAGAGTCAGGACCATTTCTGACCCCATCAGAAGTGAAAGAAGTAGCCAAAGAGGTGCTAAAGGTTATCTTTGATATTCATGCTCTTCACTCCTTTGGTCACTTTCAAAATGGCTATGTTTATGCTTTGGATAAGCCTCACCAACAGCTTATCAACTGGTGGACATGTGCAAATACCCAAGTTATTGGTAAGTTTTCTACTATAATGTCTTTTTTTACCATACTATTTGAATACTAGTGGAACATCCTGAAGCAATCAAATTTATAGACTCTGTAAGTACTTTATACTTAATAATATGTGTAATCATAAATATTTGACAGCTTCCTGACATTGTGGGAACTACTCGCAAATCTATGCGAGATATGTTTGTCTATACTAGCCCAAACTTGACTGGACAGTTATACAAAAGTCAACTGCTCCAACACTTCCAGACTTTAAAAGGAGAGAAACAGTTTTCTTCTTTGCCTAATACTCTATATGAGACCACTGGAAGCAAAGTTTTTGCTTTGTCTACTCCATTGACCCTTGAAAGCCTTGGATTTTGTCATGTTATCCAAAATGGACAGGTAAGTAATATATATTGTATTAAAGATGATATCTAACATTATTTTTTACTATTCTAGACAAGCTTCTTTGCCCATCCCTTTATCTATTATGGACTTGTGGAGTTTTATAGGCACTCAAACTACAGTCAAGGTTTGAGAAAAGAAGGCATTCTTAATAGACCTCAGTTGCCTATGCCAATGGTGGCATTTGTGATCACAGGAGTAAGTGGTTTACATTTATTATTATAGAGCTAACTTAAAATCTGTAGGCTGTTTTTCACCATTACTCAAGTGTTCCAACTACTAGTGGGAGATTGCAGTTTGCCAAAGATCACATGCTTCAAAATCTCTATCTGCCAATCTTGAATCATCTAAAAGTGGCTAGTGGATCAATGGCAAATGAGTATACAAAGTTTCATAATCTTTGTCAGGCAGCATTACATGAACTCAAAGTGTTGTGCCAATAGCCTGTTCTCTTTTCCTTTTCCTTTTATTGCCTTGAACAGTTACAGATTCTTTTGTTTCTCCTACATACTCATTCATCAACTCTTCCCTTATCCACCCTGTTACTGATCTATCTACTCCCTTCCAACCCCCTCCAGTGTACAAGGTGTGGCTGTGGGATATCAGATCAGCTCGGGCTGAATGGGTACAAATGACTTACTAATTTTGTACAATAGGCGGGTGTGAAGGGTGAACATGAGGTGGCACAAACAGGTAAGGAGGGCACAAGAAGGGGGGCCAAGTAGGTGGGACAGGGCACAAAGAGGTGAGAATGGGTGGACAGGTGGATAGGCACGAGAAAACAGGTGTGAGCGCATGCAAATGGATAGGGATGGCACACCAATAATTGAGGAGGGAGTATGAACTAGGGCTTATTAAGAGTATGGGCAAACCCGTGCGGGTCACGGGTACGGGTACGAGTCAGTAATTGCCTACCCATGCCAAACCCATCATCCGTGTGGCGGGCCGTGCGTCAAACAAGCCGTTGGGCTTGTCGATTGCATGGGATGATGGGGGGTGGCAAGTGACACGTCGAACGAGCACAATAGCTCGTTCGACGACTGGGGAGCGCGTGGAGGTGGTGGGCGACCTTATTGCAGCGTCGTCATCGCGTCGTGGGCTTCAACAACATCGCATCATCATCTCCATACCGTCGCGCACGCGTCGTCGTCGTCATCGTGTTGTTGATGGCGTTGTGCCATCGACGACATCGCGTCATCGTCGCCGTGTCCCCCAGGCGCGCAGTCATGCACGCATCGTTGATGGCGGTTGGTCATCGATGACGTTACGTCGTTGTCGTCGTCCAGGAAGTGGTGGTGGTGCGCGCCGTCGCACACGCGTCGTCGTCGCAGTTGTCGCCGTGGCAGTGCAGTTGCACATGCGTCGTCCTCGTCGTCATGTCGTTGATGGCGGTAGATCGTCAACGACACTATGTCGTCGTCGTCGTGTCCCCCAGGACCCCAAGCGCGCGGTCGTGCACGCGTCGTCAACGTGGCGTCATTGAGGACATTACGTTGCTGTTGTTGTCGTCGTCCAGGCAGTGGTGGTGGTGTGGATGGCTGCGCAGGTGTCATCGTCGTGTCCTGCATGCGGCGGCGGCGGTGTGGGTAGGGCCACGTACGCATCGTTGATGGCACTGGGCCATCGACGAGATGGCGCCGTCGTTGTGGTGTGCTCCAAGTGAGTGGGTAAGTAAGGGCGAGTGGGCGAGAGTGGCCCTGACGCGACCAGTGGGTGAATGAGGGCGATGGCGAGTGGGCAACGTGGCGAGTGGGCGAGATAAGGTGAGAGGGCGAGGAGGGCGACGCGGCCAGCAGGCGAGTAAGGGTGACGTGGAGAGAGGGTAAAGATGGCAGGCAAGGTAGCGAGAGGGCGAGTTGTTGTCGCTGTTGCTGGGTGGTCGTCCCTGTTATCACCACGTCGATTTCAGGCAGGGAAGTGAGGGCGACGTGGCGAGTGGGCAAGAGAGGGCGAGAGGGGCAAGATTAGCGTTGTCGTTGTTGTTGTTGTCGCGTGTGCGTGTGATGGGACTAGTAGTAGCAGTGGACCCGTGGGTCTTTGCAGTACGGGTGTCGGTATGGGGCTGGCAGTTGATGAGAAAACCCGGACTCTCGTTGAGGGTGCGGGTAATGAAGCAGGTACGGGTACAGGTATGACCCAGGATACCCGCAGGTTTACCCGTGATAAGCCCTAGTATGAACAGGGCGCGGTAAACGGCACTGGACACGAACAGGCTGGGAGGGGTGGGTGTGGTGAAGCGATACTTAAGTCGGAGTCTGAAAATACGACGCGAACTTGTATGTCATTGTCAATTATATCACATGACTCCCCGCTAGTTGCTGGGACGAGCCTGCGTACCCTTATCATCTCGCCCCTCCTGCACCTCCAAACGGACATGCCTGCTCACCCGCACCTTCACCCTCGCTGCCTCACACTTCCAGACGGCCGTGCGCCCTTGCCCACCCCTCCAGGATGCGCGAACGCACGCAGCCGCCATCTCCCACCATCCCTCGCTACTGAGGGTGTGTGCCAACTGCTATGCACTCCCATTCCGCTGAGAGCACAATGGTCGCTGCACGTCGTTTCCTCCGCCTGCACTCCATGCACACTCGCGCTCCCTCGCACGCCCTCACCTCTCACCCTCTCGTGGCCTTTCCCTCACGCGCTGTCCCCTTCACACGCCTCCGCCCCACATTGCCCCCTCTCACATCACCCTTGCCTCATGTGAGTTCCCCTCAGTCACACGCCAAAAGGTACGCCCTCTCCCACCCATTTTCTCGTGCCCGCTCACAATCCATACCCATTCTCCCCACTCGCCCTCCCTACCCATTCGTGCTTGCCCCGGCCCCATCACTCGTTCGCGTTCGCACAGCACATTGTCCGCCCATTTGCGCGCCTTCCCCACCTATTCATGCGCCATCTCCCACCACCCACTTACCCTCCCTATCTGTTCACACCTACCCGGCCGTTCGCCCCGCCCAACTTGTTCGCCCTCTCCTATCCACTTACTCCCTCGTCCCCACCCACTTGTGCCTCCCCCACCCATTTGCATCTATGCACCACCCACCCCCAACACCACGACAACGACGCCGACGTGTGCGCAACCGTACCCACGCAGAGGGTGGGGACACGACGACGACGCCCGCGCGTGCGTGCTACACTCACTCCAGTCGTCGACGAGCTCAACAGCTCGTTCGACTCGCCCCACACCACCTCCACGCCGCCCCAGCCATCGACGAACGCAGTGGCACGGTCAACGCAATGAGGAGGAGCGAGCGACGATGATGAGGGGACAATGATGACGACGCAACGACGAGGGGACGAGGAGTCGTCGAGGACAACGACACAACAAGGACGAGGAGGCGGCGACGACAAAGACGCATCGAAGACAGGGATGCAACCATGTCCGCGACCAGGGCGACGAGCAAAGGGACGTGACCAGGACGAGGATGCAACCGGAGGGGGGACGTTGTAGCACACAGCCACTTTCACGTCGCATTGTGTAATATCGAGCTAGTGTTTAGCAGAACGAACGCAAAATGCTACCATTTACTGTTGGCCAACGAAAGTTCAGATCTCAGAACTCGGGGGTACTTTGGGCATTGAATATACTCGGCTATCGACGCCAATAGAATCGGAAGGCAGTATATATGCGCCTACCGTAGGAGGGACGACGATCGTGTGCGTGAACGCAAGTGCGAGCACGAATGACGTCATAGCGCGTGTTGCCGCGTCGATAAGGGGGCCCGCGGCTAGCTATTGCCTCATCGGGCATTAGCGGAGTTTGACAAACTTTGTGATAAGACTCACGATATTAGGGAAGCCCCAGGTCGCCCTGGATACCCGTAGGTCATCGTCCATCTCTTCTAGGTTACGTTTTCGACTTGCCTCGTCGACGCGGGGGGTTCAGATTGCTTGTGGGACGCTTGGCATGCTTGGTAGGTGTGCTGGATGGCCTAGGTTTAAGGTTGCGCATCTTTCGTTTGTGGCGTCGTTGCTGACTTGTGCGTTTTGCGCCAGCGTCTTCGTGTCGAGTCGTTTCGACTCGCGACATTTGTCGCTCGCTCTGCCACCTATCCAGCACCCTTTCCCATCGATTCCGACGTCATCCGCCATCACATCTGCGCTCCGGATGGCGCCAGCCAACTCTGGGCGCGGGGTTATCACCTAACCGCCCTCCTTGTTCTGGATCTCGACGATGCGCATTCGTTCTGTCGAAGCGCTTATTTCCGTCGTCCTGGGAACGTTCTGTGACGTTGTGGACACCGTCTCGTACGGCCGTTTCGCCTCTCGAGTCGTCTGGCTCGTCTGGTGGCGACTTTGGTGAGTCTTCTTCCTCTGCGCATTCCACTCGTTTGCTGACTCGTTCTGGCGTCTTCTGTAGCTCCCTTGGTCGCCTCTTAGAACCTCCGTGGCGATCGTTAACCTTTTCGTTCCTACTACCGCCCTCCATGTTCGTCGGCTTTGTCGTACCCATCTGAATACCACCACTGGTACAACTACCACGTTCGGTGAAAGCAATCTATCGGAGGGAATATGGCGTCGAAGCAGGAGAGCACAGAACAATTCTGCTCTGAACGTAAATGCTCGCTCGAACTCCATTTCGTTTGTCTGAAATGACATCCTTACAGTCATATCACTGACTTAAAGATCCGCACCAGAGAGTGGCGAGTTTGTTACACCTTCTCTCCAAACCGAAGCTACTATCCGGTCCATAGAGCGTCTCAGCCTTGTCGAAGCTGCCCTTGAACACGATCCCATAGATGGTGAAGAAAGGGATTGTGGCTACAAAGATTTCTCGAGGTAAGTTTGATCAACCCGTCTTATACTGGCTTTCTGACAAAATTCGCTTCAGAGTTCGTACCGGCGTCCGTCACCCCCTACACCTGCTGATATTGGAAGGCTGTTTCTCCTTCACCACGGCCGCCAGGATGATCACACTAAAGCGAAGGATGGAGGATTTGGACGTCTCCGGTACCTTCGTCATCGTATCGTTGATCGCCGTGATTCTTCTGCCGAGGACATGGATTCTCTGGATTCTCTCCAACACAACATTCCCACCACAGCCTCGGTCAGTTGTGGAAGAGATTCTCGATGAAATCAAAGATATACGAACCATGTTTTTTGAAGCGTCGCGAGCGGCTCATCTCATTGCTCTCCTTTCTGCTCAACAAGTACGGGTCGAACTAGTCACAGTTCCTCAAAGCTTGTCCCGGGGGCCAACCGGAGTCGCCTCACTTCTCAAGCCATTAGCGCGGCACGGGCTGCATCCCCAAGGATGTCGCACAATGCCCTCCGTCCTCATTGCCATCGTCCCCAGCATGCAGTCGCTGTGTCAGTTGCTGGTTGGCCCGTTAGTCAAATCTCTACGGCATCTCATCACCCATGGACATACTGCCTGTCTCCCATCCAATCATTCTCTTCAGCTGCGCTTACCTTCTCGCCGTCCTTGCTGCTCGCCCCAAGGTCTTTATCTCATTTCTCGTACCTCACCTTATCGTGTCGCCTATCATCCCTCCCGGGAAGCCTTGCACGCACAGGCTGCTGCGTTCTGGCCTCTACTCATCGGTGGCGTAGCTTCTTCGTGCACGTCGCTCACTCGGCTTCGCCCGGATCCGGCCGGATTCCCTGCAAGCTGGTTGGCTCGGAAATACCCGTTCCGTCACGAGATCAATGTTCGGATTTCAAACATTCATAACCTGGTCCTGTGCCAAAGACGATGAAATCCGTAGTCGTCTGGGTGTCGGTTTTTCTCTTGGTTTCCATGGATCTCGTATTCTCATGTGGGGATGGATGCCAAAGGCTGCCATTTGACAGTCAACGCTCGCTCAACCGACATCGGGCAACATGTCAAATCTACCAAGCCTCTCTGCGCTCGAGTATGCAAAAGCGTAGAGATCGCCTCGAAAGGACACGAATACCAAGTTACAAGGCGGGCATTCACAAAAGACGTGCATCTAGTACCAACTCAGCAGCTGGTAATACTGGACTCGTGGCGAGTACTCATATTTGATTCCCTTTCTCAAATTTCTGACTCGTTCAATGGTTTCTACATTCTAACTAGCCTTCAGGCACTGATGGGCGCACTGAGTTAACTGTAACATCCGCCCAATTACTTGGTTCATCAGCATCATGTTCGTCCGCTTCGATACCCTCGGTCCCTACGCTATCCGCGGAATTCCCGAGCGCCTCACTCTCCGCAACTCCCTCATTGCCTGCCCTTACCAACTCCATTCCTTTGGTGTCCCCGGGGCCTGTTTTGGCTGCCGAACCCCCAAACCCCATCAGCGACCAGTCAGACCGTCCAAGACCAACAGCTCGGTTACCCAAACAACACTGCGACGAATTCCCACAACCGCCTGCCCCGGTCGAGACCCCCGCAGGAAACTCGCTGCTTTCGCAGCCAATCATTCGCACAGTGACACTCATTTTCCACGCCATCCGTACAGCTGTCAATGCTTTTGGGCTCCTTCGTGAATATCCGCGTCGGCCATCATATGATCCTGATGCCTTTGTTATATCTAACGATTTGACGTACAAAGGACGTCGACCACCCGAACTCCCAGCCGTTGCTCGAGAAGAAACAGGCGAGCTGCCTCCCCCATGGCCTTTTCCCAACATGTCCATCTATAGACTTATGAAATGGAGGTACTCGGGAAGCATCATAAAATCTCAACAAGAGGTTAATCGCCTTATTCACGATGTCATGCTCGCCGACGACTTCAAAGCAGAAGACTTCTCAAAATTCAGTGTTGTTACTCAGAACTCGATCCTCGACACCCAGTGTAGAAACTCTTCTGATGGCTGGCGGGAGGTCGACGTGAATATTGAAATTCCTACTCGAACCCGTAGTGCCGCCGGATCATATCATCGGTCATTCACGATCAGCAGTTTACTGTATCGTCCTCTTACAGACGTCATCAAGTCTGCATTCTCTGCCCCGGACGCTCGATATTTCCATCTCTTCCCATTCAAGCGCTTTTGGAAACATCCTACAGACGGAACTGAGCAACGAGTTTTTGACGAGCTATACACTTCCGACGCTTGGTTGAAGGCCCACGACGACTTGCAAAGGCAACCAAATGAACCCGACTGCAAGTTAGAAAAGGTCATCGCAGCATTAATGTTTTCATCGGATGCCACTACGCTGGCCACGTTCGGGACAGCCAAGGCGTGGCCGCTGTATCTTTATTTTGGAAATGCTTCCAAGTACGTCCGAGCCCGGCCTTCTACGGGTGCCTGTCATCACGTTGCCTTTATACCTTCAGTAAGTGCCTAGCCTTTGGAGACCATTAGGTGGCATTGATCCATTTTTAGTTACCAGACACGATCACGCAATTTATTGCCACCATTGGCCAGTTTACAAAAACAGCGATCCGGAGTCTACTGACACATTGTCGACGGGAGCTCATGCATGCCGTTTGGGACATCCTTCTAGACGATGAATTTCTGCATGCATATGAACATGGGATAGTCTTAAAGTGTGCTGATGGTATCATTCGCCGGATCTATCCTAGGATCTTCACTTATTCGGCAGATTACCCTGAGAAGTATGTCATAGTCTCGCTCTAAATGCACTCACTGACCTTGAGTCGCATAGAATTCTGCTGGCGACACTCCGTGACGCGAGTGAATATCTTTGTCCGCGGTGCTTGGTTCCTAAGGCAAAACTTGATCATACTGGTTTTCTTCGTGATGTACGGCTTCGACTCAACAAGCTTCGGACATATACCTTGGATAAGGTCAGGCAAGCTAGGGACTTCATATATCAACAAGGCAGACCGGTAGATGGTGTTGCGGTACGGCGATTGCTTGACTTTGCATCTCTCGTACCCACTCTGGTATTGTCTATTGTCTGGCTTCTTTGCAAATGTTACCCTGATTGTACTATAATCCCAGAACGCCTTTGCCCGAAAACTCCATAAATTTGGCTTTAACCATTCCTTCATGCTGGTGGTGGACATCATGCACGAGTTTGAGCTTGGGACGTGGAAGGCTGTGTTTTCACACCTGATTCGCATTTTGTATGCTCTTGACCCTTCTGGGCAACTAGTTACCCAGTTGGATGGGCGGTAAGTTGGTATTGTATTGTTGCCATGCCCTCACCACCCAACTTAACACCAATCAGCTTTCGACAGGTTCCCACCTTTGGTCGTGGTATCATCCGTCGATTTTCAAATAACGCCTCGGAGATGAAAAGATTGGCTGCACGAGACTTCGAGGACCTCTTGCAAGCAAGTGTCTTTAAATCTACTCAGTTACGATTTCAGTTAACAATCATGCAGTGTTCCATTCCGGTCTTCGAAGGACTTCTTCCGCAGTCTCATAACAGGCTCATTATGACTGTATTGTACCGTTGCGCAGAGTGGCATGCGCTCGCCAAACTTCGGATGCACACTGACTCATCGCTCTCCAACTTAGACAAGGCTTCCAGGCAACTCGGTCATGTTTTACGGAAGCTAAGAGATGAAAGTGCCCGGGAATACCGTACCTTTGAGCTTCCGAAGGAACGTATGGCTCGTCGGCGTCGAATGCAAGGTGAAGACCCACGAAAGAGCGGACAAAGCTCGGCACCGAAACCAAAAGGACTCAACCTGGGGACCTATAAATTCCATGCCATTGGGGATTACCGACAGACAATTGCGCAATTTGGCACCACAGATTCTTATACAACTCAGATCGTATGTCACGTTGTCTCTGCGTTTCACGGATTTTTATTATCTTCGCATAGGGTGAACTTGCCCACCGCCATATAAAATCGCTATACACTCTGACGAACAAGAAAAATGCCGTTAGGCAGATAACAAAGCAAGAGACCAGATGGCGTCACTTCCGGGATCCTGCCAGCGGTGGTGAAGCAGTCGATGGCGACTTGCTGTCTACTTGTGATCCAGAACTTCATCATTTCATCTCGGATGCGCACAGAAACCCTGTGGATATATTTTCTTTTCTGCGTGAACATGAAGGGGACTCTGCAGTGAAGGTTCTTCTCTTCCGTCCTACCTTTTCCTCTACTGATTGTATTTCAGTCTTTTATCCTGAAGCTGAAAGACCACCTGCTTTACCGTCTACTTAGTCTCGACTTTGAAGGAGAGGACCATGTCTTCACGGACGATCAGCGTAATAGTGTGCGAATCATCGATGGGCGTCTCTACTCCGTGGCGGGCATGCAGGTCAATTATACAACATACGACGTACGCAGGGAGCAAGACATAATCAATCCTCGCACTCACAACAACGTGATGGTGCTATCGCGCGAAACTGAACCTGGCCACCATCCCTATTGGTATGCCCGCGTGTTGCGGGTATTTCGTGCTTACGTTCGTCATTGTGCACCGGACTCGCGAAAACTACCAGTGAAACCCATGGAAGTCCTCTGGGTACGCTGGTATGGGATCGTTCCTGGTCACCGATATGGACCAACATCAGCTCGGCTGCCGAAAGTCGGCTTCGTGCCAGACTCGGATCCTGCCGCTTTTGGTTTTCTGGATCCATCCCTCGTTATCAGAGCATGTCACCTCATTCCTGCCTTCTCCGATGGGCGTACATCTAGTTTACTACGAGCTGGTCCCTCGCTCGGCCGGGCCGCAGGTGAGGTCGATGATTGGAGCGCTCATTACGTGAACATGTAAGGAATTATCTTCTATCTTTTAACCCCTGCAACTAAGTCTTTTAGCTTTGTTGACAGGGACATGTATATGAGATATAATGGCACCGGTGTCGGGCATTGTCACAACCTCTTCCTGGTGAATGAAGAAGCCGATGAAGCGGAAGATAGTAGCAACGAAATGGAAACTGATGAGGCGGATAGCGACGACGATAACCGTGTTGATGATAGGCTGGGAGACGAAGACGAAGAGAACGACGAGAGCCAGGAGAACGACGATGACTCGATGGATGATAATGACTCAAATGACGACTCTAGTGATTGCGAAGAGGAACTTGACGAGGACGGTGAAGGAATCGACGTCGATACTTTATTTTAGGTGTAGGAACGCGTCTGTCCAGTCATCGTCTTGACACATACCTGATGAAACAAGTGTACTTTCGATCTCCGGTTGAAATTGTCTTCAAAAGTCAATCACGCCACATCTTCAGTTCCCAAGCCTTCTACACCCCCAAATGAAAGTTTTACTTAGCGAACGATTGACGGAAATTGTCACCCACGCCACCCACTAACATCCCACAGATGGATTTTGGACGTCTGGTGGACATCTGGT
>JBBPKZ010000023.1:0-15397 GCA_038089575.1 Phylloporus pelletieri
CCATTCGACACATTACCTTGAATAATCACTTCTTGCATTTCCTACCACGGCGAGTCCACCCCTGCTTCTCTGTTTCCTTGGAGCCTTCATCCGCTGGGTCTTGATGATTGTCGGTGGCTTTTTCTTTTTCTTTTTTCTGGGATTGACGCGAAACCTTCTTCTGCACTGGTGTCTCTTCATCAGCATTGGACACAACAGCAAGCCTGCGCTTGGCTGGTACATGGTTCTGTTCACTGTTGTCTCCAGGACGGCTGGGACTAGACTCGATATCTGACAAGTCGCTGAGAGCAGCCCCAGCTGTCGGGGTAGGGTTGGAGACAGGTTGACGAGGTGAAGGTGCAGGGGAATGAAGGGGAGATGCTGAAGTTGTTGCTGTTGAGCTGGCTGTAGCCACCGAAGTTGAGGCAGACTCAGATGCCACTGGAACCAGGAGCAAGTCACATGGTTGCTGAGGGGATGATGGGAGTGGTGTAATGCGGCCAGTGCTGGTGGATGGTCATGCGCGAACTGTAGAATCAGTTGGCTCTTTGGCATAAGCTGCAGCCTGAGCATGCATAGTGGTCAAGAAACCTTCTTCACCATCTGAGTTGGCTTCGTCACCACTGCCATCTTCCGATTGGTCAGCCGAGTCGGCGAGACGGCCAGATGTGTCTTTGAATAGCACCCTGTAGAGCGTCTTTAGACATGACATAGAGAACAAAACAAACTGAGTATACATGTTGAAATGCTTGAATAATGCGGCCTTCCATCTTTCATCCTCGCACTTGTCAATCTGTTGTAGTATGGTGTAGTAGAACGTCCGGTAGTTGAACATGCTGTCCTTCTGGGACCATCTGTTCTTAGCACTGATGCCGAATCTCGCCTGGCAACAATACAATGTTAGCCAAATAGACCATAGTGAGTCCACGCACCAGAACACATGCATATGCAATATGCGTGGCCTCAACTCTTGTCATATTGTGTAACTCGGCATTGCATTGGCACATACCATGGGAGTCTTCTCCCAAACTTGTTGAGGGTCCTGTAAAAACATGATGT
The DNA here is from genome assembly GCA_038089575.1 of Phylloporus pelletieri. Classification (NCBI taxonomy): domain Eukaryota; kingdom Fungi; phylum Basidiomycota; class Agaricomycetes; order Boletales; family Boletaceae; genus Phylloporus; species Phylloporus pelletieri. Next base: position 1,039 of record JBBPKZ010000023.1, read on the forward strand.
ATAATCTGCAGCTGTCAGTACAGCCTCACGAGCGCAAAGTAAGACTTGGGGGAAATACACACATGCTCTAGTAAGTATTCATGAAAGAGACCATCAAACTGTTACGATTCACCCCTTTTCTCTTTCTCTTTCTATTTCTCGTTCTTGTCATCAGATTTACATTTCCTTTCACACGATTACTCACTTACCATCAGTCATCTATCCGAGGCCATTGGCCCACTTAGTCACTTGCTCGTAATCATGCTTACTTCCTTCATCGTCCCATGCGATCCCATCGCACTCTTCTTTGTCATCTTCACTTACTATGCCTACCCTTTGACCTGCCCTGAACCCTGCTAGCTTAGATATATAAGACCATCATCTTACTATAGTTCCCCTCTAAGCTAGGTCTTACCTCTGTACTTGACGCTTGCCAATACAGACTTCCTTTCTTCCTCCTTGTCCTTGCGAGTCTCCATCCATACTCAGAACGGGAAGTACCACTGTCCTAGGAAGACCCTATGGACTACTTGAACCTTGTCGCTCTAGGAGGTCCCTACGAGCTCCCATTCGTCAACTTCATCGGACGAACCCTTGACATTTGTGTAAAGCCCATACCAAACCCCTTGCTCTAGTCACCGAGGTCACGTTTACACCCTACCCAGGACTAAGCGTAACACAAACATGTTCTTGGGGTCGTAATGTTTTCCAGGAGGGTCACCTGCCCAAAAGAAGGTAGGATAGACCCTGGATGACATCTTGATCTTGCCATTCATCAGTTTCTGACGGCTGCTGTCAAATGAAATTAGTTGGGTCTCGGATGAAGACCTATCACTCACCTTTCATGATCCTCATCATATGATAACAATGAGCTGATGGGACACAAGAACCAGGCAAGAATTGGATGGTTTATTCCCATATTGGAACGTGAACCATTGCCAGTGTAGACAGGTGGGGCGAGTGCCAAAACGGCTGGGTTTGGGGCCGCATAGTGACCAATCTTGTCTTTGAGATGTGCTGTGTTATCCACACGAGTCATAGATATTGTCTTGTTCATCTAAAATGGTTTTTGGTGGGTGAATGGGTGCATATATGCACATATACGCACTAAGGAAATGACACAGCATAATTCCGTGTTCTTGGATGGGTCATTGACAAGAGTCTTGAGACATGGTGCAAGTCGGATCAACATCTGATAGGCACATTTGTAGTGATCCAAGGTCTCTGGTGGCCTGTAGGGCACAGTGAGACTCATGAAACAACTAGTACACAACATACTTACAGTTCTTGGAGGTAGCGCTGCCTTGCCTCCCGTTCTAACTCTTCTTCATCGAGGTCCCCATGCTTGGCAGTATCCTCATCTGCAAGGTAAACAATAGTTTCAATGACCTTGCTCGCCTTGCAAAACATGTCAATATAGCGAGTGACTGCACGCGCTGCAGCCCTGTAATCTTCGTCAGCCTTGTACAAATCAGCCTTAGCTGCCTTCAGCTTTGCTGGTGGTTTTGGGTTGGACTTTTCCAAGTCACTATCGGAGGACTGATCTGCCATCCTAGATGTGTCATGAGATTTTAGTACAATAATATAACCAAAATTACTTTCCTTTTTCCTTTTCCCTTCTTTCGTGTGATGCTTGTCTTCTTTGCTGGTTTCTTGAATGTTGAACTGATTTCCGAATCTGAGGACGAAGAGCTGTCAGAGTCGTGGACAAGGTGAAGCAAAGGCATGATGATGATGAGAATTCAAGTTATGAAGATCTTGATTGTCTTGATTTAGTAATATCGTGGGAAGTTTGGGGTTGCAGCATGTCCTTTGAGTGTGACTCACCTCCACCAAGTCAAACTAGGTGAGTAACCAACGCTCCTGAAGAGATCTCTCTATCTAACCTTGAACTTACAGTAGCCAGGTTACTATTAGGGATCTCAATGTATCCTCAACCATCCTGAATATATTGTCCTTTCCCCAATCACAGGCCAATCATGCCCTTAGGCTCTCATCTCGTTCATGGACACCCCATGGTGTATTTGCAGCAGAGAATTCTGCACTGACAAAGCGCTAAGTCACCATGAAGCACAGTGCAGCATCCACAGGACACACACCACTAATGTTTTTGCGAAGAAAGGCCGTCGGAGGAAAAAGCGCAAGCGTAACAATCAAGAGCCTCCTCCTAGTCTAGAGAGACCCTCTCAAGACACATCCAGCCCCCAACAACCGAGCATTATACCTGAGTGGACTGAGATTGAACCCGGTGAAGACACACCTATGGAGGTAAGCATCCTTCGATTCCTTCTCTATCTTGGGTCATATCTTAGCACGTTTTCTGTAGATCTACAAGCCTATAGCCAGTCTTGAAAACATACCAGGACTGTCGGATTATAATCCTAGCCCACAGCTATCTGAACGGCCTCCAAGTCCTATCCCACTTCCTTCCATGTGCTTGGGGTGACGTGTTCGGTTACCAGCACGCTATAAAGACTTTCTGCCTGGAGACTCAATAGAGCAACTCCCTGCTCCATCTGCCCAGCCTCCTGCTTCTTTAAATTCAGAGCTGCTAGGCCCGCCAAACTCAAATCCGGCATCAGATTCCAAGTACCAGACTCAACCTGACAGCTTTGGGCTCTTCCGAGTCTACCCGAGGCGACCAATGTTGGATCCTGATGCAACCGCCCCACTGCAATCTGTTGTTGATGCCCCAACACTCGAGCAGACTTTACCACATGCTTCAACCCACGTTGGAGACTTGGCTCCGACAACTGATGTTACACTGGACAACTTGTACTCCACATTCAGTACTCCAACCGCAGGCCTTCTCATGTCTTGGTTCTACTCAGGTTCTACTTCAAAGTCTATTGCAGAGCTGAAACGCCTTGTCCAGTTCATTATCGATGAGCCAGCTTTCAATCCAAAAGACCTCTTGACGTTTTCTCATGATGCCAAAAGAACAAGGATTGAAAAATATTTAAAGGATGAGGGAAACCCATTCTATGCCGAGCATGGCTGGATGCGGAGCGAAATATCCATACTACTTCTCAAGGAGGGTGTCGAGTATGACTCTAAAGATGACCCTGCGATACCTACTCTCTCAATCGAGGTCATACACAGGTCAATTCCTGCTGTTGTTCGTGTTGCACTGAAAGACAATGTCTCGGCTACATACCACATGACCCCATTCGAGCAATACTGGACCAACGCAAACGGTGACAATGAGAGAGTATATTCAGAAGCTTACATGTCACCGGAGATGCTACAGGCTGATGAAGAAGTCAATGCACTTCCACGCAAACCAGGTGATGACTATGAATGTGTCATCATACCACTCATGTTTTGGTCTGATGCAACGCAGCTTGCCAATTTCGGTGATACATCACTGTGGCCGGTCTATCTCTTCTTGGGGAACCAATCAAAATACACATGTGGAAAGCCAAGTGCGAGTGCCTGTCATCATATTGCATACATTCCAAAGGTATGTCATGAATGTCATATGATTCTCAAGCAATGCGATGCTAAAATGTCCTCAAGTTACCCAAAAATTTCCAAGACCTTTACATGGAGGCTTATGAGGGCAAGGCGACAACTGATGAGATGATTACGCATTGCAAGCATGAGCTCATGCATAGGGTGCTGGACCTGTTATTTGACGATGAATTTGCTGAGGTGTATGTTGAGGGATTGGTGGTTTAGTGCATCAACAAGATCATCCGACATCACTTCCTCCAGTTTTATTCACATTTGGCAGACTATCCTGAAAAGTAAGTACATTTGCCATGTTATTGCTGGCTTTCATCTATTCGTTATCAACAACAGGGTCATTCTTGTGCTGATCAAATTCTTGGGCAAGTTTCCTTGCCCCTGTTGCTTAGTGTTGAAGACTGAGATTGCAAATATAGGTACCCCATCTGATATGGCTACCTGAAGAACAAAGATTCAGGTGAACAATAAGAGCTACTGTCATAAGGTATGCAAGGCATGCAATAAAATGATCAAAGCAGGTTGCCAGATCAATGGCAAAGAGGTCATGAAGTACCTAGAAGACCAATCACTTGTTCTAACCTGCGTGAGTATCCACAAAATCGAGTAATCCATCGCTTGACCTTGCATTTTCCTACAGAACACCTTTGCAAGATTCGGGTTCAACTTTTTCTTGCTCCTTGTTGTAGATCTCCTGCACGAATTTGAACTCGGTGTGTGGAAAGCAATTTTCACACATTTGTTGTGAATCCTGCACGCAGCAGGCGGTACAGCCATTCAAGAGCTGAATTGGAGGTACAAAGCTAAATGACAATTGATATGCACATCACAAATATTGTCAAACTCCGCTACTGCTCGATAAGGTAATAGCAAGCCACGACCCCCTTGTCGACATGGCAACACATGCTATGACATCATTCGTGCTCGTCATGCGCGTCCAAGCACACGATCGTCGTCCGACGATATCGTCCCTCCTACAGTAGCCGGATATATACTCTCTTACGATTCTATTTCCATCGATAGCCGAATATATTCAGTTCCACAACCAAGTACTGAACCCCCAGTGGGCCCGGTCAACCGGAAGTGGGGGACAATGCAGAATGTCTGATTCATTTGGTCCCCCGCCCAGCTGAACATGCTCCAACACGACACTTCATTAAAGTGTACTAAGTTAAGCTCGAGTTGTTTGTACATGGCGTTCAGTTAAAGAGTGCCATACTCCTCACGCTCGTATATATCATTGTCATTGTCATTGTCACTGTCACCTTCGCCCTTGTCATCGCCCTTGCCTTCATCGTCACCCTTGCCATCGTCGTCATCATTGTCATCTTCCACGTCCTCGTCCACTGCCAACTCCTCTTGGTCTTCAGAATCTTCGCCTTTGCCTTCATCGTCATCAACTGCCCTTCCTTTCCTTTCCTTTTGAATAGACCCGACATCTAACTGAAGGAAGGTGTCCCAATCCCATGTAACCATATGACTGACGCCACCCCCGTGATACCGCATGAACATGTCGCAATCAACAAAACTAGATATAAGATTAGTTGTGTTGATAGGTTACAATTCTTGCGTACTTACATATTCACATTGAATGATGCCCAATCATCTTTGCCCTCGTGTGATTGAGTGGCCAACAAGCAGTTCACTCGTCCAACCCTCCGGGAAACTCGGAATGAGGTGAACTCCTCAGATTATCACTTCTGGGTCCAGGAAGCTGAATGTGTCTGGGTCATCCTCAGGTATGAACCCAATGCAAGGGAGGCACCTTGAGCGAAAAATTGAAGAGTGAGTTGGGTTACGACCAAACCAACGGACAAATAAGACGTCTTGACACTGTACCTCATCAGAATGCGAATGCTTGCGATAATGCCGCATGTTGACATGGAAAATCTTCGCTACACGGGCGTACCAGTATAGATGCCGATTTGAGTCCATCTTATGTGACAGCATCATGATATCAGTGCGTGTTTGAGGATTGATAACATCTTGGTTGCGCCGTAGGTCGTAGGTCGTGTAATTGATAGATAGTGTCTTGTGTTCATGAAACGAGTTCCATACAATAATAAGATCATCTCGTTCGGCATTGGTGAAATGTGTGATCTCCTCATCCCATTCTCCAGGACGACAAATGTGATGCAACAGATGGTCCTTGAGATTATCTATAAAGTCCTAGAGATCTGCACAGGTACAGGTATGGGTTGGATCTGGATGACCCTTGGACCCGTGACCCGCAGGTACATTACCCATGGATAATTTTGGTTGTTGGACAACACGTCGTTGTCGTCGTGGTTAGGGTGTTGGGGCATTGGGGTATTGTTGTTGTCTTGTTCCCAACCCACTCGTCCTTGCAGCGTCGGGTCGAGGTGTGCAGTTGTGCACGCAATGATGATGGTGATGTTATGGTGTCATTGATGGCGCTGGGCCGTCGACATTGCTGCTGTCATTTCCAGGAGTGCGGTTGCACACGCAGCAGCAGGGTTGTGGTGTCATCATCGTCATTGCTGTCTGCTCCAGGCACGTGGCAGTTGCGCATGTCGTCGTCATGATGTCATTGATGACACTGGCCCATCGATGACATTGCATTGTCGTCGTCATGGTGTCGTTGGTGGCGCTGGGCCATCGACGACACTGCATTGTCGTCGTCATTGCCGTCTGCTCCAGGCACACATTTGCACATGTTGTCATTGTCGTTGGGGTGTCATTGGTGGTGCTGGGCCATCGTCGTCGTCATTGCCATCTGCTCCAGGCACATGGCTGCACATATCGTCGCCGTGACCACCAGCTGTGTGGTCGTGCACATGGCGATGGTGTTGTTATTGCTGCCAGTTGTGCTGCACACACGTTGTCATTGTTATGTCCATCAGGCAGTAGTGGTGGTGGTGGTGTGGGTACGATTGTACCGCGCCCTGTCATTGCGTCGTCAAGACGCAGTTGACACGTCATCGTCGTGGTAGTGTCATTGATGGTGTTGTGCCATCAACGACATTGCTTCGTTGTTGTCATTGTGTCCTCTGGCAGGTGATGGCAGTGATGAGGGTGCAGTTGCACACTCGTGTTGTTGACGGTGGTGGGTTGACAGTACAGTTGACATGTTGGAGGTGCATACCTTTGGGTATACCCATCGCGGGTAATGACCCGTGCACCCGTGCGCAGTACCCGTGGACTTGAAGACCTGTGGGTTGATGGGTATGGGTATGGCACGGGTATGGGTATGGGTTGGAGCTCCGGTACCTGTCATATCCGCTAAGTTCAACTCCGATGTTCCGGACCTTCTCCTACGAACTCCAGTGTGTTCTCTACCAGGACATGACCTGGAGTGATCGGACTTGTTCCCTTATGTTCTCCCGCGTTCCATTTACTCATTCCAGTTGACTGATTAGACGTCGCTAGTTTCCTTCTGACATCTGTCTTATCAATCCCTTACCAATCCCTTACCAATTCCTTAGAAATCCTTTGTCACTCTGCTTTACTCATTACTTTGGCCTTTCGTATATAAACCCTGTACTCCGAGCTGTAGTACCTCAGTTCGAATATTGACTTAGTCTCAACTCCTCTCCTCGTATCAACTCTAAGTTTGAGCTTAGGCTCTCCTCTCTGACCTCCGACACTCCGTCCTAAATCTTGGGACACGAGACTTGGCAAGGGCGCACCACATAAGGTGAAGCCAACGTCCCTTCCGTCACTATAACTCCGGAGTTCTGGAGTTCGCATAGGAGTTCGAACCGAACTTAACAGTACCCACGGGTTTACCCGTGCTGATCCCTAGTCAGCGCACACCATGCCATGTGCCAAGAGCTGCTTGCACGAGCCAAAAGATGCACCACAACCTAGGCAGATAGGCATGTTAGAGCAGAAACGACAAAAATGCACTCACCATTTTATAGTCGCACCGAGCAAGTAGGCTTAAGGTGCATTTTTGTTAATTCACCTAGAAAATGTAGTCAGAATGCATAGATGTACATTGAACTTACCTTTTGACTTGTCTCGCAATTCAAGAGGTGTAATGATTAGCCTACTCTGGAAGGTGCGGAGTTAGTCGTGACGTGACTGTCACATACTATATTAGTTGGTGCTGGGCGGGACTTCAAAGCTTCACACTTTGATCCGCTTATCATCATGTCTGATAATCGCAACACTTGTTCTTATTCCCCCACCTCTGACAATGATCGTGAATGGATGTGGTTCATCGACAGACAAACCAGACGCAAGCAGGAGAAGATCCAGGCAAATCGCGAAATGGTCGCAGACAGCCTTGAGATACGTGAGATCTGATTTCTCCATTAGGACCAATAAAGTATCTCCCAAGCGGAAGCGATGCCTGGGAGCTGCACGGTGGATCCCACTCGCATTCAATATGTACTGCAATCTTGAGGAGGCTATATGCATATCCCAGATCATTAAGGATGCTGAACAAAACGAGGATGACAACTCAGATGATGAAAACAATGTCTGCCTCAAGACCGTGTACAAAAGGATTGTAGAAACACTGTGAGTACTCTATATACACATAGTGTAGTCAAAAATGGTCGATGTCAGCGACCAGCCTGCTTGCATTTATGCTGATAGAGACGACTCACCCGAACTGTGGCCGAATCCATATAGAATTCGATAGAATTGATCTGGCCGAGGCAGAATTAAGCCCGATCGCATCAGCCTGGCCAAGGTCTGGGTAGCTGATATTGCAGCATCTGAGTCGACCTGGCCAATATTAGTTCAAGCCATCATTGGCCTGGCCGAGGATCAGGTCTTAAGTGAGCCAAGTTGGGACAGGGGACACTTGCATAAAAGATCAACTAGGCCGAACGTGGGGTCAATCGCTATAATTGAGTGGGCCGAGTTGGGGTAAAAGACCTTTTACGAAAAGATTGATGTGGCCGAGACTAGAATGCTTCTTCATTATCGAGTAGGCCAAGTTTTGGAAGATGATTCTTTCACGAAAGAATCGACTGGGCCGAGTTGGGGTGGGTGACAACTTCACGACAGAGTTGACTTGGCCGAGTGTGCTGAACATCGCTGTAGTCGAATGGGCCGAGGAGGGGTAGGGGAAACTTGCATGAAAGAATCAACTGGGCCAGGTTGGGGTGGGAGACACCCTCACGACAGAGTTGACATGGCCGAGTGTGGGGTATATCGTTATAGTCGAGTGGGCCAAGTTGGGGGTAGGGGACACTTGAGCGAAACAATCGACTGGGCCGAGTTGAGGTGGGAGACACCCTCACGGCTGAGTCGACTTGGCCGAGTATGGGATAGGGGACACTTGCATGAAAGAATCAACTGGGCCGAGTTGGGGTGGGAGACATCTTCACGACAGAGTCGACATGGCTGAGTATGAGATAGGGGACACTTGCATGAAAGAATCGACTGGGCCGAGTTGGGGTGGGAGACATCTTCATGATAGAGTCGATATGGCTGAGTGTGGGGTATATCGTTATAGTCGAGTGGGCCAAGTTGGGGGTAGGGGACACTTGCGCGAAACAATCGACTGGGCCGCGTTGGGGTGGGAGACACCCTCACGGCTGAGTCGACTTGGCCGAGTATGGGATAGGGAACACTTGCATGAAAGAATTGACTGGGCCGAGTTGGGGTGGGAGACATCTTCACGACAGAGTCGACATGGCCGAGTATGGGGTAGGGGACACTGGCACGAAAGAATCGACTGGGCTGAGTTGGGGTGGGAGATATCTTCACGACAGAGTCAACATGGCCAAGTATACGGTATATCGCTATAGTCGGGTGGGCCAAGTTGGGGGTAGGGGACACTTGCACGAAACAATCGACTGGGTCAAGTTGGGGTGGGACAAAGTCAACGTGGCCGAGTGTGCTGAATATCGCTGTAGTCGAATGGCCAAGGAGGGATAGGGGACACTTGCACAAAACAATCGACTGGGCTGAGTTGGGGTGGGAGACACCCTCACGACAAAGTCGATGTGGCCGAGTGTGCTGTAAGTCACATCAATTGAATGGGCCAAGGAGGGGTAGGGGATACTTGCACTAAAGGATTGACTGGGCTGAGTTGGGGTGGGAGACACCTTCACAACCATCGACTTGGCCGAGTGTGGGCTATGTCATTGCCATAGAGTGAGCCGAGTCGGGGTAGGAAACATTTGCTGAAACGAATCAAGTGGGCCAAGTGTGGGGCAAGTACTCAGGGGGTAGGCCGAGTCGGGGTGGAAGACCCTCGCACCAAAGAATTGACTGGGCCAAGATTGGAATGTATCATCATAATTGAGTAGCAAGTTTGGGCTGGTTTGCACCCGATTTGCGTGAAGGAATCGACTGGGTTGATTTTGGGGTATGCTTTATTTGAGCCGCGACTGGCCGAGCATGGTGGCTGTGAAGGCTGATTGGGCCGAGGTTCGGGTGAGTCACCGTTATCGACTTGGCTGAGTATGTGATGGGTCATTCATCTGGTTGATGATGGCATCCCGAAGATCCATCAAAGCACATATTATCCACCATTTAGAGCGCAGTATATTTACATCTCGCAGACTTGCCAGCCAAGAAAACCTTCTAAAACATCCGAGCCTTATCAACGTAATCTGATCGATCATTCCCATAATCGGGGCCCATCAGTGAAATCGGATAGTGCCATGGCATTAATTTCTTCTCTTCATCAAACCCCCACACAACACTCACCTGCACAATCCCGTCTACCATGTCATCCCCAATCCAATGGACGCTCTACCAAAGCGACCTCATAAGTTCCTATATGGTGGAGCTCTTTCAGCACAAGCTGGGCCTTGAGCCCAAATTCCCCTCTTTGTCTCGCTTCCCTCTGGAGGTCATTTTCGAAACCAATCGACTGGTCGATATTCTGGTTTTAGCTTATCGGAATAGGAGTGAGTACAATAATGCAAAGTCTGAAACATCTTACAATAAAATCTAGTCAAGGTTAAAGATATTGACATCATATGCCTCGGGGAGAAGCCTCGAGGACAGGTTCAGAGCCATCCCCTCACCTCCGAGGAATTGGAGTCCATGGGAGAGAATGGACTCTCAAGCCTTCAGTCACTCACCGAGATTCAAAGACCTGCAATGATCACCGACCATGAAGGTTACATCATAGCCTGGTACCTTTCAGGGGGCATCAGCGAGCCGAATCAGGTGAGTTGCTATGCGTCACCTTAGCAGAAGGTATGTAATAAAGCCTACAGAGTCGGTTATTCAAACAGACAGCCATACTTGCGCAGCCGCTGGCAAACAGTGTAACAAACAAGGAGAAAGCCAATTGGCAGACCGTTAGACCGTTTTTCAAGGAAGGAGCCAAAGATTGCGGGGCGATCAATCTGTCCCCCGCTTGGTATCAGCAAGGCCGAAATGTAAGCGGGCTGTCCTACATCTCTGTCCCATTTACCAAAGGAATCAAAGGTTTATAAGCATGAGCCCGAGGTCTCGTCGCTCCTGAAGGAAGCCAAGCTCAGCAATGGCGCTCGCTGATGGGTCCGTAGCATGCGCTACATCGGGGCGATTCTGGGAGGAGCCTTAGCCATCATGCACCCGGAGATGTACAAGAAGGCTTGGGAGGCTATGGTCAACCTCGGGAGATGGGCATGCACTGTTGGAAATGGAGAGATGCTTGAGCTGTTAAGCATCTGGCCTAACATATACAGCATAGCCTCCGTGATGGTCAACCGAGCAAGTCCGATCCACCTTGACCAACATGGACAACCACAATGGCTAGATATGCTTCTGACGTTCGGCGATTATGAAGACCTTGACATGGTTTTACCGACCTTGGGAATGAGACTGAGGTATAACCCTAGGACCATTGTTGCGCTGTCTGGACAATTGCTAGAGCATGGTGTAGGAGAAGTCGCTGGAAACCGAGGTATTGTATCATTCTACATGTGGGACAATGTGCATGAATGGATAGAAATTCACCGTCCACATCATATGCATTATTCCCAAGTTGGTCAATCGGGAATCTAGCCCTTGGTAGTTAGAACTGTATGAGTAGTCAAAGAATGGCATCTTTAATGATCACTCTACTCCGTGCTGAACTGCTATCATGTCTTGGGTTTGAATGGGGAAGAGATAGGTATTCAAATTACTATCGACATGAATCTGGATTATCTAACTCGGCCTCAACCCCGGCTGTACTCCGAGTCCCCCAAGACATCCAAGGCCAAGTATACCTCCCATGCCTTTGCGGCATCATCCGCGGTGTCATGTATCTCATCGAAATTCTCTTCCAGGGCCTGGAGAATCTTGGTGTGACAGTTTGCTAGGTCTATATGGAGGACCTCGACGAGCGGCGAGATATCACCCTCCAACCACATGCCCTTTATGCTTTTCAGCAAGTCAATTACCATTTTTGTTGAAGGACATACCTGGAAATATTCCTTGGCAGATTCCATCGCGTCCATGAGCTGCTCCGCTATCAGGGAATCTTCTGCGAACCGAGGGGTTTGTCTAGCCCACCAAGGCCGAGGGAGGTCACAGGTGTCGAGGTTGGTTGGGGTACACCAATTTGGGAGGTACATCGGAATGTCTTTCACGAGATTGAAGGCCTCCTCGCCAATGGAGACCAGGGTTTGGCGAACCCTTTGCTTGTCGTCATCTTCATTGTAGAAGGCCCTGAGGCCTTCGGGACTCATCCGAGGAGCGGGTGCCCTCTGAGTGGAGACCACCAAAAGATGTAAATAGCAATTCTGCATTGTTGTGAGATTGATAATCCTTATTTACTAACACTCACAAGCTCGGCCCAAATATTTTCATACCAAGCAGCTGGCCAGCAGGCCACTGGAGTCTTGCAAAGGAAAAGAGCCGCAGTTTCAATTCAGCAGGCAAAGTAGTAGAGAAGCAAGTGCACCTCTGACTTGGTACAATGAGGCTGCAGGACCCCTTTGTAGACTGGGAATTCATAGGGATTTGGGCCTCTGGCGATGAGGTGAGACATGATGACGGTTGGTTGGAAGGTAGAGAGGAGAAAACGTTTACCAACTCCGACTCGGCAAACCACAAACTTCCATTGTTTCTTAAATAGGAAACACAAACAGAACGAAGTGGTGCCGCCAGTATCTAGCTATCAACATCGGTCCAGTCTTCGGTCTTTCTTTCCTCCGACCGGCATTGCTCCAGAAGTCTCGAATATATTGCTTCTTGACGTGCAACATAGCATGCATGGCCCGAATGCCCCTTCCTTTGACTTTTCTCGGCTCTTCCTCTCCATTTGTATGCTCGGTGATGGAAATAATTCATGGTCCATTGGAACTCAGCTTGTAAAAGCTCGAGCTCTTCACTCCATCGGTCTCTCATGGCCTTTGCTCGGAGCCAGTGTACGCGATAGACTAGAAGCATTATCATAATCAGCAACGCTCTGAGAACTCCGAACACTACCCACATTCTTCCATCCACTCATTGGCTTCCATGTCCCTTGGGATGTCCATGGACCAGAGCCAAGGCAAATGCTCATGCCTTAGTCCCCGAGCGTTTGGGGTTGTAGCCATAGTGGTGGCCTTCAAGTCTTCATCTTTCAAGACTTGATATTTCCCTAAGATTTCCTTGTCAGCGCTGAGCTTTATCATGGCCGTTCGGCATTTTCGATAAATTGCCGAGCAGCACCGTAACTCGGCATCAACTGAGGCAACTCAGGAGAAAGCCCTGCTTTTAGTCCGCTGGGATGAAGCATGCCGTACATCAGTCCAATACAGGACAGCTTTGTCTGCGACAAGCATTCGGATCTCATGGAGTGCATCATTTGCTTGTCCCACTCTCAGTTGGAGTTCTCGGATGACCAGGGTCTGAATACCCAGGAGATTGCATTCTTCGGTGCCAAGAGCTGAGGGCAATGGAAGCCATGCCTGGTTGGGGCGTTCATTGTTAACCCTGGCTAATAGATCCTCATCAGATGGCTCATCCTCCCAGGATAAATCCTCATTTTGGTCGTGGGTGGACCTGGGTCCAAGTAGAAGATCATTATTGAAATGTGGACCAAGGTACGCCAAGCATTGCCTAAGAAAGCTGGCGATTTGACTGCTAAGATGCTCGGTCCTTCTGGCAACGCCGAGGCGCTGTTTCTCAGTTGCATGAGGCCTCAACTTCCTGACGTCTCTTGCCAGTTCCATTTGGCTCTCTTCCAGCTTGATTCCTTTGACGAGCCAGGTGGTAATTCCAGCAGTATCGGAGCTCCTGGTAGATTCAAGGATGTCCAACTCGATTGCATGAGCGCTCGGTGCTTTGCGGCAGTAAGGGGTTCAATCCTTAGGCAAGAGAGCTAGGACCACATACCTCTCCGAAGTTTTAGCTCAAATATGTCCATGGCCGAGGCATCTTTCAGTCTCTTCTTCAAAGCCTAGCGCTCTGCTGTCTCCCATTTTTGCCGCTGCTCTTCAGTGGCCATAGAGTCCAAGTCATTGAAGGCAGCTACAGCAGCAGCAGCAGAAGTTAGTACCTTCCAATTTCCTTCGGAGTGCTTGAGCTAAGCAGGGAGATGGTCAGCTACCTTGCATGATTCGGAAAGCTTCCTTACACATCCTAATCATCTTCATGAAGTTTGAGTCATTCATCTGAAAATCAAGAAGCTCCTGCCGGTGGGGAGAGGACATTCCCCTTGTGGAACCCAAGACAATGTTGAGAGTTGACCAAAGAGTTTCAATGATCTCTCCATTGATCCATCCTGATTTTGGAATGAAGAGTGGAGCGTAGCGAGCAAAGCATTCAGGCCTATGTCCATGAACATGCCATATGCCAATACCAGGAACAATCTCCAACTCAGCATTAAATTTCAGCCTTGGGTTGTTCTTCACTCGAGATCGCAAGTTCTTCATGTAGGAGCAATTAATGTCGTAGAAGTGAATGATGCGTGAGATGCTGCCCATCTGATAGTTCAAAGCACTTGCAAGCGAATAATCCATGTTGACATGCCTTATGATACTCTTAGCATTTCGGCATTGACCATTGAGCCAATAAA
>JBBPKZ010000024.1:0-15291 GCA_038089575.1 Phylloporus pelletieri
TTCAGTTTGAATATTGCATTAGCCTTACTCCTTCTACTCTGAGAGTCTTGACGGCTCAACTCTGACCCTCCAACAAGGCTTGTTCACACCTCGTGTCAAGTCCTTACTACTTCCTCCGACCAACTCCGAAATACGGGACCAGCATATAGACAAGGGTGCACCACATACGGTGAAGCCAAGTCCCATCCGTGCTCAACTCTGGACTTCATCGGAGTTACCTCCAGAGTAAAACTGGTCTTAACAGAGTCCCAGGAAGTTTATCTCTAAGACTTTCAGAAGTTTCATGAAATAAATAAGGAGTTGGTCTTATGCAAACACAATATTGAGGAAGTTGCACTTTAGTTTCAATATTCTTGTTATATCATGTACCATGTTTAACCTAGATTTTGGGAACTGGTCCTGACTGGTCCTCATATGGTCTTTGAATTCTTGATATTAATGGTAACTGAGACTGAGATTGAAAAAGACTGTTGGTGACCAATAAATTTGATCTGGTTGCATAAGCATATAGTTTGGTTCAGTCACAGTCTTTTTCCAGTCCTTAGACTGTACTTTTGAACTCTAATATTAACTATTGTTAATCTTAAAATGATCATATATTTCTTATTTATGGGCCAAATTGCATAATCAATAGGTCATTTTGAAGTCAGAAGTCAGGGATATCAGTTAAGTAGTCATAAGCAGTCATAAGCAGTTAAGACTGATGCAAAGACCAACCAAGACTAGTCTTGAACAGTCTTGGTCTAGTCTTTTGTGATTTTAAGCTTTAAAAGACTGGTCTTGGTCTTGGTCTTGTCTAAAAAGGCCAAAAGACTGAATCTAACTGGACATTTAAACACTATCTGTATAGTACAATACAGACCATAGCTTCACAGTCAGGTCCTTCTTTGTACAGCTTTATACTAGTCTATGCCAGTCTGTGCTAGTAGTAGCTCTGTGTGAAAAGAAGTGATTTGCTAATGTTATACACATATATAAAAATATACCTAGTTGCTCCTCAATGGATATGTTATTGCATGATGAACCTATAGTATATCTGAAATACTATCACCAACTGGTCAAATGTATTATGTTTGACATCAAAACATGTCTGGATCCAATTAGGATGCCTATTGAGCAGTTCTATCATTTATACTTCCTTAGTTAGAATATAGCCATTATATGGTATTAGAGCTGTGGGTGTTAAAAACAACAGATTATAATAATACAACATTTAAGCTGCAATGATCACTATCAAAGTGATCACATGGCATCAATAGTCCTTTTGAATTTTTTATGCTTCAAGGTCTATGAGTACATATATAGATAGAGGATATAATCTAGATATTGCTGGTAAGTATTTCTGGTTCATGTGATGCAAAATAAATGTTTCAGTCATATTTTACTTGATATTTCATAGTCCATTCTGGACCTTATCTTTTATATGATCAGATAGGCCATTGTAAAAATTGTGCTGGAGAGCATCTTCTCCATAGTCCTGGACTTGCAAAGTGATCCTATTGAATTTGATGACATACTTGTTGTCAACATACACTGGATATCTTTTATCAACAAGTAGTCAAGCTAGTGTTTTGCATCTCTGACCAGATCATATGAACTAAGATTCATCTGAAGTTTGAGAACAAACTCCTTATAGTTCTCCATCTATAAAGGATAGATATTAGAGTCTTCTATTTTGAGAAGATCTGGCTCAAACCATTCAAGTGCCATATCCTTAAGATAAGACTGCACAAATGTAACCTTGGTGTAGTCTATGGAAAATACCTTAGAGCAGTCTTGGAAATTTAGTTTGTATTACACAAGGAAAACCTAGAGTGTACAAAGATCTGTCCTGTCAAACTGATCTGGTTCTCAGACTTTAATGCACTGCATAGTGTCAAAGGTGGAAGCATGATGAGAGAAGTAAGTAAGCTATTGATAGTGTTTGCAAGTAGAGAGTATCTCATAGAACATGCTTATTCTTAGAGTTGAGGTGATCAGAGATAGTATTTCAAAGTCTAGTTGTGTACTATCAAAAAGACTGGCAACTAAACTGGACTGATATCAGTTGTGACCAAACCCCAGTTGTGGTCTTTTGAATTTTAAACATGTCATCAATCTGGTTGTCTGACATTTTTAGAATTCAAAAGACCAGTTGCAACCAGTCTTTGGCAAGACTGACCCCTAACCCCTAACACCATGGACACTACAGGGTGCTTGCCCACAGCAATTTTAGAGGTCAAATGTGAAATATTGTGTGTTTTCACTCTAAAATCACTGTATTTTTAGAATTTTTACATGCATAAAGTGATTTTAGGAGTGAAAATATACTGTATTGGTCATTTCTAACCTCTAAAATCACCACATTTAAACACCCTATATTGCCTGTGGTGATTTTAGGAGTCAGGGGTTATTCTTTAGAAGTGAAAAACAAATCTTTTAAATGACTGGTTGTAAGTATAGAGTGATTTTAGAGTTGAAAATATACTATATTGGTCATTTCTAACTCCTAAAATCACTACATTTCAGTGCCCTATAGTGCCTGCAGTGATTTTGAGAGTCAAGAGTTATTCTTTAGAAGTTAAAAACTGGTCTTTCAAAAGACTAGTTGTAACCAGTTGCAACTGATGATAGGACCATTTAGGTTGGTTCAGTTGCCTCATTTTCTCAATATAAAAAGACTGGTTGTAGTCCAGTTGCCTCACTTTTAGATCAAAAGACCAGACCAGACTGGACTTTTAAATACTAATCAGAGAATAAGTCCTTTGGGATGTCTGGGTCATTTGGATTATCTCTAGGGTCATCTGATCCATCTGAGAGGCCATCTTTGAAAGGGGTTTAAAAGGAGTTGTCACCAGAATGATGATTCAGCTATGGTATTTCATTGTTGTCAGATAACTTGGAGTTGGAGATCTCAGACCAGGGTGTAACACAAAGACAAAAGTGTCTTCTAGAACTAAATAAGTAGAAAAGCATCAGAAATAATTAGAGATATCTTATAGAGGAATGCTAATAGTGAGAATATGGGAAATATGAGGAATTAAAGGAGGATTCCAAGTATATAAGTTTGAGAGCAGGTGGTAGAAGTACTCATAACAGAGTAAGAACATTGACAAGTGTGAGTTTGAATATACTGTTAAAGTCATGTAAACTCCTAGGCAAATTCTGGAACTTTAAAGTTTTGTTAGACAAATGGGATATTGGCTTCACTATATACATATGATATACCTAGAGTTTTGGGCATTGATAATGTCCACTATATGACTAGATACCAACATATCAACAATTGTGTTTGCAAGAGCATGAAGTTCACTTGGTATCTTCTTCTGCAACTCCTTCAGATTATCCACCTGACCAATTATCTTTCAATATACTCGAAAATGTCCCTCAGTGACCTAATAGATAGCATCATAGAGATTCTAATGAAAGAGACCCTGAGTCTGGATATTGGTCAACCTCTTTTATTCAAAGAGAGTAAAGACATGTATTGTATAAGTCTATGGCTTGTAGTAGTTCCCAGATATTGCTTGTGAAGAGAGTTTGCAAAAGCCATCAACAGATAGAACTATTCAAACATAAGAACCATCTAGTCAAAGCACTCAAATACATTTCTATCTTGAGCATGGAATCCAAAAAGGCTACATAAATGAGCACTTGTTAATTGATCCCCTACTCACACAATCACCCACTCTAGTCTAGTCTGAGCTGATGAAGAATGGCATTAATGACACTGATGTTTCCTTCATAACTTGCCTCATTCAAGTGCTCAGTACCTAGTATGAATTGGCATATGGCATATGATAGCCCAATAAGAAGAAGTCTGACAGGTGTATGTGGAGCAAGTACTAGATTATTCTTGTCTTGATAGGAAGGGCAATCAAAATCAGGACTGTTTAGCAAGAAATGAAGGACATAGGACACATCACATACATGTTGAGAGGGATTTGCCTGACAAACAAGCTGGATAGATCTAGGAAGAGTAGGAGATCAAGTCCAAGTGTATCCATGTAATCAAGCACAGCTGCAACCTTTTCTGGAGTATTGGTACCAAGCTGTTCACATAGGAAGTGCATGTGGCATGCTGAATGGGTGGATTTGAGCTAGAGTTAGTATTTGAATATGCCAAGTCTATGCCTTCAGAATCCAATTCTGTATTGGTTTCAGTGTTGAAAATAAGGTTGTGTGGATTATGAATGCTAGCAGGTGGTCTATAAAGTTCATTGTCATCACTTTCTATCATTTTCAAACTATGAGCATATACAAGAATGGACTTTTACAACACCAGTACACACTGATTGATCTCTACCTTATCACATCATCTGACTAAGCAAATATAACCCATAATAGGGCTGCCTTTTGACAGTGTAACACAATGGGTTTGTCTGATGATTAAAGTCACTAGACATTTTAGGATTCAACAGCTTCAGGGGTTTAGTCCCAGACATTCTAAAATGGCTGGTTATGAGACTATGATTCTATTAGGGAGTTATCACCCACTCCAATCACTAGCCAAACTGATTCTATCAGAGAGTCATCACCTACCTTAACCACTGGCCCATTTGATTCCATTAGAGAGTTATTGCCTATTCTAATTACTAGCTTATCTGATTCTATCAGAAAGTCATCATCTACTCCAACCACTAGCCCTGGGCCCATCTGATTTCAACAGGACATCATCATCTACTTTAACCATTGGCCCATCTGATTCTATCAGAGAGTCATCATCCACTCCAACCATTGGCCCATTTGATTCTATCATGAAGTCATCATCTACTCAAACCACTGGCTCATCTGATTTCATCAGAGAGTCATCATCCACTCTAACCACTAGCCTATCTGATTCTATCAGAGAGTTACTGTATTATCTACTTAAACCACTAGTCCACCCAATTCCATTAGGATATCATCATCTACTCTAACCACTGGCCTATCTGATTCCATCAGAGAGTTATCATCTACTCAAACCATTGATCCACCTGATTTTATCAGAATATTATCATCCATCTACCACTGGCCCATCTGATTCCATCAGAAAGTCATTACCCATTCTAACCACTAGCCCATCTGATTCTATCAGGGAGTCATTATCTACTCAAACCACTGGCCCACCTGATTCCATCAGAATATCATCACCTACTCCAACTATTGGCCCACCTGATTCTATTAGGGAGTCATCACCCATTCCAGTCACTAGCCTATCTAATTCTATTAGAGCTAACCACTGGCCTACTTGATTTCATCAGGATATTATCACTCATTCTAACCACTGGCTTACCTGATTCTATCAGGATGTCATCATCAACTCCAATAACTGGCCCATTTGATTCCATCAGTCATACATACATACATCCTCTGGCTAGTCTGATTCCATCAGATCATTCCACTGTATCTTATCCAGCTGGCCACTCTGATAAACATTGGAGATTTGCAAGCTGAGTGTCTGATTCCATCTGAAGAAATTCACCACAATATGTGATTTCTATGATTTGAGTGTAGCACTAAAACACTAATGTAAGCCTGAGATAGTGAGAGATAAGAAGCACTAACCTAGGCCACACATTAGAAACTTTACACTTGGGTAGGCTTGAAGCAGGCATGCCCAACTTAGCATTGAACAGTTCAGTACTATGCTCACAATGCCAACACTTGGAACTCACATGTTACAGTAATTAGAGTCATCAAGTGTTCAGACTGTCAGTCAGAAGTATTTAGATTTGTATCTGGGGTAGTTGATTGATGGTTCAAACCTGAGATGTGAAACATCAGGGACTGTTGATCCTTAAGATGCAAAGCCTGGCTAGTCAACCAGCTGAAGCTGAAGTCATGTGAGCTTTGTCATTGTAGCAAGCTGAGAGAACTGGTGACCTAGCTAAACTGTAGCCAAGCCAATTTGCCAAGCTATAGCAACACTAGTTGAACTAAGTAGCTTGCAGTGACTTATGAAACAGAGTTTAGCATGACTGAATGAATAGCCAGCTGAGCTAAGCTAAGCCATGGCAATACTATTAATAATAATAATAATAAGGCTATACTAAACCTATCCCTGCAGTATGGGTTTGCAGGTATTCATTGCCAAATATGACAGGTTCATTCAACCGCTCATGGTAATGACAATGATGTTCATCAACTATACAACAATAATAATGCTGGCCTTACTATCTCACCCTCTCTCCTTGCCCTCTCTCCACCTCACCCTTTTACCCTCTTGATCTCTTGCTGCCACTGCCTCGACAATAACAATGCATTGCTGTCAATAGCATAGTACCATCAATGACAACAGGATGACAATGTATGCATACATAGCTGCATGCATGCTATAGCAATAATGACAACAACACAATGTCATTGATGGCATTGTCATCAATAATAACATGGTGATAATATGTGTGCAACCACACACATGCTATGACAACAATAGCAATAACAACAACAACAATAATGTATGTACAATTGCATACTAGAGGGACATGACAACAACAATGATGACAATAACACACATTTGTGTTACATGTGAATACAAACAAGAGCACATAATACACTCTTGTTTGTGTTCACATATGAGTACAAGTACTTATCTTCCCTTGTCTTCCATTGCAGGTATACTCCTCCAAACTTAACAGTTTCTTCTACCAACCTGTTACTAAGCCCTTCTCCTGGCTTTTTCCATGTCCATTTGCAACCATCTGACCCTAGGCAATTGATTTTGGTCTCATCAGACCATATGACCTGCTTCCAGTCCTCCAAAGTCCAGTCGTGCCTTGTGATATTTGGCAGGGAGTAGAGGTCATTTGGACTTGACTATAGCTTTCATACTAACCTTTTTCAAGTGATGGTGAACTGTATTAGGATGGAGAGACTGGTTGGTGATAGTAGAGAGAGTTTTGGTGACTTGGACAGCATTTTCTACCTTGTTACTAAAGATAAGACAAACAGCATGATAGACATCAGTAGAAGAAAGTTTTGATAGACAACTTCCAGTGGACTTTTGAAGGGTAGAATGCTCCTTAAAATAAAGCCTAGAGATAGTGGCAGTGCTGACACCAGTATTGGAGGCAATAGAGCAGACAGAATAGCCAGAATCAAGTTGAGAGAGAATAGTATGTTTTTGAGTATTAGAGAGAGAGTGCATGATGGTTGTGGTTGGAAGTTAAGTGTGGGAATACTTTTGGACTCAGACATCATGTACATATGTGTACCTTTGTTTGTAGTGCCAAACAACAGCAACAATCTCTTTATTTCATAAAGATCCTATAGTTTGTAATAAAAGTAACAAAACTGTTACAATGTAGTTGTAGTTTTAAAATGGCCATATCTCCATTGCATTTGGATCAAATCACATGACCCAGGCACTCTTGGGTAGCCAGGAGTGTGTACTATTATTTGTCCCACTAGCACTAAGCGAAATTCCCACAGATGTTTGCAGTGCGCTTCATATACTGCATCCAGATTAGGCATTGTAATGGTTTTCAGAGTCACTGTATGATAGTGATGGCAATCATATACATGAGGGTATGCACCTAACCCCTCACTTACAATGATCCCATTTCCTCTGCAATCCTACTAGTTTTAGGATCTGCTTCCTCTTCAAAAGCTTGTCTAGTCAAATGTTCTTGTTGTCTTGAGAACAAGTATAATCATGGTCACCCAAATATTATTAATATAAGAGCTAGTACATCTTCTACACTTTCACTGTGCTAATCACCAATACTCCTTTCCACAGGCTTGGCCTTTTTTGTTTTTGCCTTACTAGCTCTGGCCTCTACCTCTCTCTCTCCATCAATATGGGATATTTGACACTTTGCTGTATAGTTCTCTATTCAGCAGCCTTTACTTCCTCAAGGTGATAGTCATCATTGATCTTCTCTAGTATATCTCTTCTGAATGAAATCTATTTTGAGCAGGATATCTGTTGGATATTTATTAGAATTTCCAGAATGAGTTTGTCAGGTAGATGCTATGGTTTCTAATAAAAGATAGGACTATTATACTTTTATCCTTGTGTGCAGAGCAACAAAGAGAGCAATGCACAGAATGAGAGACTCACTATGCTAGTAAAGATCTTGGGTAATGAACACTTGAAGAGTGATCACTTAAGCAATAAGATGTAAGAGTGATAAGATTGAGTGAAAGTTGTATTTAGATACATGCTGTTATTTATATATGCAATTAAATAGGAGTTTGAAATAGACATAGCCTTTGACATAGTTATACATAGCATGATATCATGATTGATGATAAATGCTTTGAGTTATAGTGACTTGAGATGAGCCAGATAGTTATACATAGTCTCATAAGTCAGAATTCCTGGACCTTTTTGGGTTCATGGTTTTGGAGGGGGAATTATATAAATAGCTTATATAATAACCACTGTTTTTCTCACATTAGACTGTGTGCAACAGTATAGGCCTTAGTAGCTGGGTGCTAGGTGACACAAATAACATTTACTCAGATGTTTCAGTTGTTATGAATACCTCTACTTGCAGTCTCTTGAGCTGTTACAAACAAAATTTTGATGCCTTTAGTCTCTTTACATACCAAACAGATATGGCTGGCCAGCCTGCTTTTGTCTTTCAATGAGTTCACTTGGATGACTTGTGAGTATCTTTTCATCAAAATCCTGAAGTAGATGTATATATCATACAAATATGTATATCTGCCTTGCTCCCAGTACCTAGGGGTATGTATATGATAATGACATAGTAAACAATGACAATATGCATGCTGACATTACCTACCACCACCACCTCTCCTACAGATGGTCAATAAGCTAAATGGCTTGTTTGACAATATTACCTACCACCTTCATTCTCACTCAAACTATCAAACAAGCTGTTACACTTATTTGATAGCACCTGGACATACAGTAGTGTTTAAAGGTCCAGTTACAAGACCACAAAAAGACTAGTAATTGAACTAAACCAAGACTGGTTATGACTGAACCATGGTTACAGTCTTTGGTTTTTCAGACATGTATCAGTCCAGTTACATGAGAATCTGAGAATTCAAAAGACTGGTTATGAACCAGTCTTAACTGGTTTTTTTAATGACTGATTTTCAATCCATGATGATGTGATTTTAGATGTCAAATTTCTACATTTTGACAAGGTTGTTGAAATGTGGGAATTTTAGAGTCAAATTTGATCAACAGTGATATGATTTTAGATGCCAAATTTCTGTATTGTGACAAGGTTGTCAAAATGTGGTAATTTTAGAGTCAAATTTGATCAACAATGATGTGCTTTTAGATACCAAATTTCCACATTTTGATAACCTTGTTGAAATGTGATGATTTTAGAGTCAAATTTGATCGAATTTAATGTAAATAACATGATTTAGGTGCTAAATTTCTACATTTTGACAACCCTATCAAAATGCAGATATTTTACATGCTTTAAAATATTTATTTGATCCAATTTCACCCCTAAAATTTCCATTTTTTGACCATTTTGTTGAATTTGAGGTATTTTAGTGGTTGAAAAGTGGTCTTTTTGAATGACCAGTTATAACCAGTTATAACTGATAGCAAGACCATTCAGGACTAGTTACAATCAGTTTCAGTTCAGTTATCTCATTTTCTCACAATTAAAAGACTGGTTACTATCCAGTTATCTCACTTTTAGGATAAAAGACTACCAGACTGGACCTTTAAACACTATCTGGATGCCTGTATATTCCCCCACATCATCAAAGAGCCCAACAGCTCTTTCAATATACCATCTCTACCACTGGCCATCCCACCATATGGTGCCACATGTCACCAATACCAACAGCACCATAAGGATAATGCTAATACACACACAACCACATCATACCATGTAATATGGGACACAACAACAACATGCAGGCCATGTGTGTACCCTACACCTACACCCCCACTCATCTCCCCTAGTTGTCAACAAGCTTGGAAGCACATTCAACACACCTCATGTCATCTCCACATCTTCACACCTTCCCACCTATCAATAAATGGGACAATATTGACCCATCACCACCAATGACATCACAAGGATGTCAATGCCAATGTATATGTGACTATACCAATGGATGCCATGGCCATGATGACAGAATGATAGGGAGGCAACAACTATGACAATATGTTGAGCCACACCACTGCCTGACCTAGCAAACAGGAACAAGGGTGTGCATAATAGCAATGATGTATGTGCAACCTCATGGGATGCCATGGCTAGGACAAGGGAACAATGGGAAAGTGGCAACAACAACAACAATACATTGAGGATGGGAACATATCTACAACCATGACTATAATGCACCAATAAGGAGAGGACAACAAAGAGGACAGGGAGATGACAACAATAATACCATAATGATGAATCAGTTAATGTTGCCACAGTTTGGTTTTTGACTTTTGTAGTTTTTTATGTAGTTTTTGTTTGTAGCATGCTCATTTCTTTGTAGATCTTAATACCTCCAGTGAATGAAATGTAGCCCATGGTTCTATCTATATATCATTTAGAATAACCTATCTATCTTTAGCATCAGTAACATGAGATATAAGCCAAATATAAGCATTAGTTTTATTGGAACTGAATAATAGTTTAAGTAGAATTACTTAATGTTGGCTGATTCAATTTATTTAATTATATGTTAAGCTGATAGCTATTATTAAAAACCACCTTTTCTTCTCTTATGCATAGATGTATATACTGAAATGGATGAGATAAAAAATGACAGTGTGGAACTGTGGCAACACTAATGTCATTGATAATGTATGTGCAACTGCACCCATACCATCAGACATGGTGATAATAAGGATAGGGGCAATAATAGGATGATAATATCAATGCATTTGTCCTATACCCTGTGTCACATGCCCACACATCCCCCTCTAGTAGTTAATGAGCATAATATCAATGCACCCCACATAATATTGTGACATACAGGATGATGAAGATGGGTTAAGGACATGCAATGATGATGACCATCACATGACAATGGAAAGCAATCACCACCAGGACACAACAACAACAAGGACCCAACCACAACCACAACATGTCAAGGATAAGGTTATGATAGCAGGAAGGGGATAACAAGAAGGAAGACAACAAGGACATGACAACAATATACTGAGAAGAGAAGACAATAAGGAGGATGAGAAGATGACAGCAACAGATTGAAGATGAGGGCACAACCATGTATGACAAAAAGAGTACAATGATGGTATGACAATGATATAATAACTATGATATCATGATTGTCACCTTCTTGTCATTAGACAAGATGAATATTATGTCTACCTATGCTTAGGATATGAGTATGGGTATGGGTGTCCAACAAGAGCATCTGTACTTGTACACAGGCAATACCTTCACCTGAGACTTATGTGGATATACTATATCTAGACTATTTCCTAATCATATGTGTCTTCATGTTCACTATTATTTTTGTATACTACATATGCATATTATACTTTCAATGATTCTTTTTATCACTGAAGAAAGTAAAGTCATGGGTATTAAGTGTCAGAATCACTGATAATTACTTGGCGCATGCAATGATAATCAGTGACCAACACTGATACATATCCTGTGTCATACATGACACTGATTGGGACGAGGGTCATATACAATATAGTGACAAGAGCACTAATTTGTAGTGGCTTGGGCACTTGACTGTAAACACCCAGTTAATGGAAATAGACTTCTTGTGATTACCATAGCAGTAGCTTGGCATATATTCAGGCAATAAAGCATATATTATGACCCAAAAAGTTTTGAGAAAAATTTGCCCATCTGTGAAATTGAACTTAAAACTCCAAAATCCTGCAGACCTACAAGCCTATGGAACCACTCAGCCATTGTGCCATACTTACACATCCCCATTTGTGATATATGTATAGTATTTTTAAGACTTAGAGAAAATTTGTACAATGTGGAGCTAGAAATCAGTGACAAATGCCATAAAAAGAAGTGACAATAAATTGGTGACAGCGATACTACTTCTGCCACTGAAAATCAGTGACACTGTACGTGGTACTGAATAAGAGTGTGTCACTAAAAAGATGTGACCACGGAATCAGTGACAGCGTCACTTCCTTTCAAAAATCAGCGTCACAGTCCCTGAATACAAATGATTTTACTTTCATCAGTGTTACCTCATATCTATTCTTTATTGCTTATTAAACTCACATGTTATCTTACCATTTGTACTCTACATGAATGATTGTACTTGAACTCTGACTCATTACTATATGTATGTATTTTTACAATCTACCTTAGGACTGTGGGTCCAAGAGTGCCTAGAAGGCTTGATATGACTCATGGTTGATTATAGCTTATATTATATTGTCATATGATCATATGACTAACTCAAGACTTATCCAACTTGTCTTTAAGTCAAATTTCTAAAACAAGTGCAAAAGCTTAGAAGTCCAGAACAACTCCAGACTATTGTCATATGCATGATTTGAGTTAAGTCCAACTCTACTACTTCCACTACTGTGGACCTTTTTCCCTCAGAACTCTAGTGTATTCTCTACCAAGACGCCACCAGGAGTCTCTAGACTTTATCTCTGTTCCTCTTTTATTCTTCTTTATTCTGTTCCTTGTATCTCTGATTCTTTTGTATTAGACTTACTTCTTAGATTCAACCATAGCTGTGTTCACTGTGGGAATAGCTCTGGCTTACTTTTCCTCTGTCTTTGCCTTCATCTATATATGAGTACATTCCATACTACGACTTAGTATATAAACTCTCTGTACTTGATACTTGACTTTAGTTTGAGTATCAACTAAGATACCACTCCTCTTCTTGTATCCATCTCTGATCTCCAATCCTCTGACCAAATTCAGGGACATGACTTTGACAAGGGTACACCACATATGGTGAAGCTACAGTCCTTTCTGACCCAAACTCCAGAGTTCTGGAGTTCCCCCAGGAGTTGACCTGGTCTTGATAGTATATTCAAACTCACACCTTGTCAATAGTCCTTGCCTCTTCATGACTACTCCTATCCATTCTGACACTCATGCACTGGATGCACAACCTCTTTCATCCTCTTGCTACACCACTCTCTTCATCTTTCAAAGCACTTAGGGTGACCCAGGTCTCTCCAAGCACTTTCAAAGTTTCTCCACTTGTGCCATATCATGATTCTAACTTCCTAGGGGATGACTCTTTTCCTGAGAATGAGCTGCAAAATGCTCTCACTTGCTTTGCATAGGCAATTCAAAACCTTGTTCTTCCTCTTGTCGTCTTACCCCCGTAACCACTTAGTGCACCAAAGTCCATGAACTGGACTAGTTTGATGGAATTGATCCTCACAAACTCCACATTTTTCTGGTTTAGTGCGAACTCAATTTCCAGGATTGTCCTAAGGCCTTTGCCTTGGAGCATGCTAAAGTCATATTTGTGCAATCCTACCTCAAGGGCATCATACTGGAATGGTTCAAACCTGACCTTCTTGACTCTGATAATGTCCTCTTCTGTCTGCTTTGGATAAACAGCTATAAGGAGTTCATCTTTGAGTTCCAGACCAACTTTAGTCCTCACAACCCTGTCAGAGATGCTGAGCATCAACTTGACAATCTGACAATGAAGGACAACTAGTGTATCAACAAGTATATGGTTGAATTCAACCAAGTTGCTTCCCAAGTCCAAGGTTACAGAGATAGTGCCCTGTAGTACTATTTCTACAATAGTCTGTCTGACCACATCAAAGATGAAATTTCCTGTGTAGGCAGACCTCCAACCCTTTCTAAACTCTATTCCCTCACTCATACCATTGACACATGCTATTGGGAGTACAAGTCCAAACTTAGTTATCAAGTCACTCTTCTATCCCCCACATCATTATCTATATCACCCACTCCCTCTATCCACAACTCCAGCAGTCACACATTCTCTGAGGACATGTACAACTCCAAGGAACAGGCAATCAACTCTTCTGCAACTCCATAGTCAAATCCTCAATTGGAGTTAGATAGCAACAGCAAGCTCACTACTATTGAATGCCAATGCTGCTTCAATCATACACTCTGCATGTTCTATGGTCAAGATGGCCATATGGCTAAGAAGTGCCCTAAGCCTACCTCTCACGCATCTATGGGTCACACTACGACTGTTGATACTCTGGAGGTCTACATCTTAGAGATATCTGACTAGTCTGCAATCTCTGCTCCACATAACAGGTTGTTACCTGGTCCTGCACCATAGGAGATTCAACTTCATATCTCTATTTCCTCCAGCTCCATTATGTCCTCTGCTTCCTTTTCTTTTGTATTTATTTTTTAGTTTCCTTCATGTTCATAGACTCTACCCTCATTTACTTTACAGATATAGTTGTTTTAATAAGCATAAATGTTCCTTCTTGTACCTCTGCTCCACCTCTGATAGATCTCTGATGGCATATCCTATACTATTCCTTCTCTCTGCTCTTAGACTGGTATAATCACTGTCAATGTTATATGTCAAATCCATTGGATGGCCTTCTGCTCTCTTGATCTAGGAAATCACTGACTCATCCACTAAGCAATCCATTGATTGTATGGGTATTGAGCAGTACCTCATTCTATTTACCTCTACAAGTTATGCTGACACTCCTGTGCATCCTCTGCAGCCTCCAACTTCTCTGTCTTTGGCTGGACTTCAATTTGATTCACCATATCTACTTTGTCTTCTCTCACCTTGACTTGTCTGCTCAGACTTCCATCTTTGTCTCCATCTCTGTCTCTACTTCCCTTCTCTCCTACTTCATCTGTTTGTGTCATATCCGCTAAGTTCAACTCCGATGTTCTGGACCTTCTTCTACGAACTCCAGTGCGTTCTCTACCAGGACATGACCTGGAGTGATCGGACTTGTTCCCTTATGTTCTCCCGCGTTCCATTTACTCATTCCAGTTGACTGATTAGACATCGCTAGTTTTCTTCTGACATCTGTCTTATCAATCCCTTACCAATCCCTTACCAATTCCTTAGAAATCCTTTGTCACTCTGCTTTACTCATTACTTTGGCCTTTCGTATATAAACCCTGTACTCTGAGCTGTAGCACCTCAGTCCGAATATTGACTTAGTCTCAACTCCCCTCCTCGTATCAACTCTAAGCTTGAGCTTAGGCTCTCCTCTCTGACCTCTGACCCTCCGTCCTAAATTTTGGGACATGAGACTTGACAAGGGCGCACCACATAAGGTGAAGCCAATGTCCCTTCCATCACTATAACTCCGGAGTTCCGGAGTTCGCATAGGAGTTCGAACCAAACTTAACAGTATATTCGAACTCGAACTTGTCAAACATCTCACTCTGTCATGGGTACTCGTACCACCCGTTCACAAACTCACGCGTTTGGCGCACC
>JBBPKZ010000025.1:0-15266 GCA_038089575.1 Phylloporus pelletieri
GATGTTGCGATTACCGAAACGGTCGGCTACGGCTATGGGTCCGTTCTTGTCACCGATCCCGAGGGAGGGATTGGTACCCCAAGTTCGCGCTGCGCGTCGGCGATCGAGGTCGTTTTCTGCGTTTGGTGACCACGTGCCTGTCACGCCGTTGCCAGAAAAGAGGTGCGTTTGGGTCCTTGTGTGCGTTTTGAACATGTCACGAATGGGGTGGCAGTTTCGAAGAGCCTGCAAGATCGATGTATGGGATCCCTAATGTCTCTGCGCCGGCACGCAAAGCGTCTCTCCCGCCTGCGTTGATGCCACAAAGTCCCCTCCCTCCGCTTGTTCTGCATAGTATGAAAAAGGACCGCGAGCTAGATGGCAGTCCTGTCCCTCCTATCGTGCCATCGCCTGCTCTCAGTACTCATAGCCGATTTCCACCGAGTCCGCTCATACAAGAACCTATGATGACACGTTCGCCACAGACGCCCCCAGCGCTCAATATGAATGGCGCGCCGGTCAGCCCGGCTCTGCCTTTTCCCCTTGCGAACAGCTCAGACAGGGATGTGTCACCTATCTCTGGAGTGACAGGCAGAACGTCTGCGGCTCCGTCAGATCCTCGTAGGATGATGTCGCCGCTACCACCAATACTGGATGTGCCTGGTAATAACTCAGTAGAGGGACCATCACGACGAAGCAGTGCCTCGAGCGAGTCACCTTTATTGACCTCGCTGCCTCCGATCCCCGAGCAAGGCGCACGTCCCTCGTTCACACAAGAGCTCGCCCTCAAAACCAAACTGAGTCTCCCGGCGCTCCGAATGAAGGCGAGCATACGCTCCAAGATGGACGATGCGGTCAGCGTGGCGTCGTTTCCGACCAGTGCAGAGAACGAGACGGTGCAGGTGCAAGACATGGACTTTGAGCTCGTCAAGCCGACGTTGCCTCCCGTGCCTGGTCGCGCGAGCCTGGACTCGACGTTGACCGGCCGGGAAGGGGAAAGCGCCAAGCCCGAGGCCTCTCCTATCCAGGCCGACGCGGCGTCGACGTTCTCGTATGCGCCGAGGTCGCCGCTGGTCGCGACGACGCCTACAGAATCTATAGAATCCATCGATGCGCACCGACAACGCGAGCTGAAATGGATGGCCTTGTTTCCCACTGTGCCCCCGTCGCAAGCGCGCAAGAACAAGAAAGTGCGCAAGCTGTTGCAAGAGGGCGTGCCTTCGTCGGTGCGTTACCTTGTATGGTGTCATCTGACCGACAGCAAGGCGCGGGCGTTGCCTGGGGTGTATGCCAAGCTTGGAAAGAGGCCACCTGTCCCTGTGTTTGCAGAGATTGAGCGGGATGCTTTGGAGGGGTTTCCTGACCAGCCTCAGCTTCACACGGCGCAAGGTCCAGTTGTGTCGCTCCTTCAGGCGTACCTGAGCATGGTCCCCGACATCCAATACAACAGTGGTAATGCGCTCATGTCTTTTGTTTGTCGGCGCACGAGGACTCATCGATGCTCGCTAGGCTTGACGTCCATTGCTGGCCAATTGCTGCTGCTCGCGCCGGAAGAGGATGCTTTCTGGATCTTTGTTTCGATGATGGATGCGCACCTGCGTACTTACTTTGCGACGAATACCGTTCAGATCGAGATCGATGCGTCATTGTTTAGCAAAGCGCTCGAAAGCATCGATCCTGTGTTGGCTAAGAAGTTGTACATGCAGTTGTCGATGGCCCCTGCGGACATTACGCGGCCATGGTGCGTATTCGTTCAAAAAGACGTTGGGAAATGTCTCATGGGATCAGGTTCTCTACGTTGTTTGTCGGAAGTCTTTCCGTGGATCACTTGCACCGAGTGTGGGACATATTCCTTTACGATGGTGAGTCTCACGCCTGCTTTCTGACGTGCTCGAGAACGCCTTTGATAGGTATACCCTATCTATACCGTGTCGGTCTCGTCGTGATCAACTGCGTGCGGCATCTTTTACTACAAGCGAACACGGAAGACGCCGTTTTAGCCCATCTCGCGCGCCCACCACCCGCCTGTCTACCCTCCCCGTCGGAGTTCCTCGTGATGGCTGCCAACCTGAAACTCAAGGACGACGACGTGCGGAAGCAGCGGGCAAAGATGGAACAACAGCTCAAAAAGACGACGCAGGCGCGACCGCCCAACGGCGTGACGAACGTGCAAACCTCGACGATATCCCTCCCCAAGTGACAGCTGTATGTGTTGATTTTCTTCTTGTGTGCATGTGTTGCTGTGTGCATTGTTTGCTGGACGTTGGATCTTGGTCACTTTTTTCCTATGCAAATACTAGAGTAACCCCTCTTCAATCTTTTTTTTGGTTCTCTGTGAGATGCATGATACCATTTACGTTGGAAACTTTTGTGCATACATACGATAGTCGAATGCGCTTTGGAGCCCGTACCCGGAGCTCTGCTAGTTATTTTGTCGCTCTCTGTAATTTGATGAAAATATTGCATTATTTCTTGTGCATCGTGGGTTGCCCTTTGCCGTCAATGTGCCATGCCCAAAAACAAAACGAGTGGAGAAATCCACTGAAACATAGCTTGCCTGGGGCCCTGGACCCCCGAACACGCCGCGCTATAGATACGCCTCAAGCGCGCAGCACCCTAGCGTCTTCTCAAACCACCATTGAATAATGTGGCATTGGTTAAAGGCACTGATTCGTCGAGGTGAGACTTGTATCGATCAGCAAACGCTCTCGCTCATGCCAATGACATTCCCCCGAATGATGACACAGTGCGAGTCACTAGATTGTTTTGGCGTGCAGCTTATCTCTCCTCTCGGTACGAGCAGCTAGGGGAGATTGATGACCTGAACGAGCCATTGTTCTCCTCTCGGTACAAGCAGCTTGGGGGGATTGATGACCTCAATGAGGCAATTGTTCTCGATCAGGAAGCACTCTTACTTCATCCACCTGGACACCCTAATCGCTCATCGTCTTTGAACAATCTTGCAGTTCATCTCTTCTCTCGACACAAGCAGCTTGAAGGGATTGATGACCTCAATGAGGCAATTGTTCTCGGCTCGGCGATGGTGCTATGTACAGTGACCTGTTCATGCGACTATCCCATGCTATTCTTCCAATGCGGTTGTTGCAGTGATGAAACGAACCTCTTTACCAGTGACAGCAAGGAGGCATCTCAAGCCCTCAGGTATTCCCTTGACAATATCATTCCATAACTCCCCTGGACCTGGAATTTATTCGAATAGGAGTGGGATGACGTGGGAGGGTGAGGCATAGAGTGAGAACGGTGCGTCTCCCCCAACTCTCCATCACACAGCGTTGGAGTTGGGTCATATTTGACTGCATCGCGGAAACGCACACGTGGCGCGAATTCAGACTTGCCAAGTCTGCGCGCACGTCCTACGCTCAAACTACCACTAAAAAGGGCCACCCAGGCGTTCGGGTATCCGCGTACACCTCGACACTGACTCGCCGATGTCTTTGTATAACCCTGACACCGGCTGGAGAGATCGCGTCTCGATGGCATGATACTCTCTGGTATCATACAGTGAGCGATCATCGCTTTGCACATTGTCTCATGTCGGACCGAACACCACCCAGGGATCTTTTTTCTGTTGACCATCCAGGTCACAGTAGCTCTGATCCGGAGACCGCGCCTTGGTGGTGGCCAGAGTGTTCGTCAGCGGTCAGTGTTTCTCGGTCACGTCTTGATCACCTTTTTTCTCGCAACCATTGGCTTTGCGGGAAATGCGCGATATAGGAGATGATATGGATCGACGTGCGGGATGCACCCGGTGGGCCGGCTGTGTTGATCCTCGACGAGTTCAACTACCGGATAAACGTGATGTCGTTGACTTGGTACGGCGGACATATTGACTTGTTTGCGCGTTAGCTACTACACTATGGAATGGTTCATGCAAGATTTGTTGGTTCGTGCCAACGCCTTTATTTCGCAAATATCTTTTTCTGATCCCCGTCACAGCTTCATCGTTGCTTTGTGCTCTGGGAGTGGAATAAATGCGTTGTTATACCCACGTTGCCACTTTTCGCAGCCATGGTCGGTGTGTGTCCATCTTTCCCATCTTTCTGGTGTATGTTACTGATGCCGTACACTAGCCATGTCCGTACTTGTCCTTGCTGAATCTACCGGTGCTGTCATTTACAACATCAACTCCCAACTGGCCTACCTCTGCCTCCAGGTCGGCCTGACCATCATCTACACGCTCCTCGTGGCCGGCCGTCTCTTCGCATTCCGAAAACAGATGCAGGATGTCCTCGGTAGGGAACACATCCGCACGTACGAGATCGCGACGAGCATGGTGGTCGAATCCGCCGCGCTCTACACAGCGCTTAGCATCCTCCTTATCTTTGCGTTTGCGCTCCACTCGGACGTCTCCAACCTCGTGTTCCTCTCGATGAGCCATGTCCCATCATCCAGGTTGCAAGGGGGCAAACGTTTAGTTATGCGACGTCGACGCTGTCTGTGCGTCGGCCGACCTCGATTGCGTTTCGGAGCACGGCGAGCAGCAAGCTGACGGTGCATGAGCTCGAGCGTGGCGAGCTCTCTGAGGATATGGAGCGTGGGACCTCGTTGGGCCGAGCTACGGACAATGTGTGATTCGCGATGCACGTTTGTGATATGTTGAGAAGGCTTCGGCGTGGGGGCCTATTTGATACGCGTTTCTGCGCGAGTTCATTTCGGAAGCGAAGAGAAGTTTGCACGCATGTACTATATGTCCTGTTTCGTCGGAGCCCGTTGTACAGTGACTGGTCGATCGCAGAGACGGGCAGGGCGTCGGGGAGCACCTTGGGGTTGAGCGGGATCGGGGAGGCGGGGTCGTAGCTACGGGACCAGTTTGTAGACGTACGTCGGGATCGTGGATGAAGACATCATTGAACTATGTGTAGAACGTTACTCGCCTCCCAAAGGACTGGTACTAACACATCGGATTTTGACATGTTTAAGGGGGACTTAAACGTGTACCCAGATGTCAATACGATACTAGAAGTTTAGTTTAAAAAATTGCTGAGGACTAAATCCAAAGTACCGGTGGACACCAAAATCCTACACAATACTCAAAGTATCCACTGATGTATGGTCGCATGCTAAATGCTGATTTTGACTCAAAGTTGGCACCGGGCGCACACAGTCGTCCAAACTTCAAGTCGTCTGTTTGCGTGTAAAATAACATTCATATTTTGAGTTTCGTACGACGGGCTTAACGCCAAATATACACGAACAAAAAAAATCGTACCCATTTTCGAAGTTCACACTGGCCCGAAAATGTCTGTGCAGATGCAAAATATAGTATGTGCTTTATATTCTTCGCGCGCCACTTGTGGAGCTCATCGCGCGTTAAGGGCGCACTCATAGCGCACTCAACCTGATGTGCCCACTACTGTATTACACCCATCCCACTACCATGATTACGAGTGACTGCCTAAGGAACTAGAACTAAGCCGTTGCAGCTATCCGTCTCCATTGAAAGCTCTTGTTAGAAAGTCGGAGAGACTCTACCTGGCGCTGCGTTAGACCCGCCATCCATGCGCCATCGTAGAAGGCAGTGGGCAAGCCTTTAACTGCTAGTCGAGAGGTCTGGGGATTTCCTACAGAACGGATGCGTCTCATTGGCCGCGAGCCCTGTGGAGAGAAGATATCATCATCCATCAACCGCTGAAGGTCAATGAGATCAAATTCGCATTCGAGAGAACGGCGCCACTCCATGTTCTTGACCCGTAGTACCTGCTCGACAGCATTCTCAACATCACTTTCTTCTGAGCTCATTCCGTGTTCGCCAAGCTGCTGAACGACATCTTGCAGCCAGACCCAGTTGGGCAGATCACCGGCGTTTTCCTCGTTTTTTTGCAGAATGACATGCTTGAGGACAGTTGTACGGCGCATGTATTTCTGAAGACATAGTTAAATTAGTATTCAATGTTGTGCTCTGGCACTAGAAAACTTACATTTCGGCGACGGGTGGTTTGTCGGCTTGCTTTCTGTGCTTCTGCCCACTCCTCAGCTACTCGGGCTTCTGTTTCGGCTGGTGTCTCTAAGCTACCGCGATTTGTGAGGCGTGGCTGCGCCTTCCTCCAGACCGTCCGAAGCCGCTTGTACCGGTCATCAATAAGCGATCTGACGTACTCGTCAGACCGGCGTGCAGACCAACCTTCCTCTTCGCATTTGTCCTGGATCTCCTGAACCAGAAGGTTGATGACAGCACAATTCCACACGGATGTGGGACCAGTTCGCAGATCGAAAGCGGGCGTATCTATATCTGGACCGGGACCATCTTCATACTCATAGGAATGTACGTCCTCGAGATTGGCAGCTTGATGAACGACAAAATCCATATCTTGATTCAAGTCAAACTTTTTCTTGAACAACTTTCGTACTTCACTCTGGAATGAAATATAAGCTACGTTCCTATTCGTGCTACACATGACTCACTAGAAAGAAGTCTCGTTCCGTCCGTAGCTCTCCTGTCATCTCTTTTTCTACCTCTTCTTTCACGGCGCGTCTCCTGCGGGGGCTCTGCTTCAGGGTTGTTGGAAATTGACCACCGGAGAACACATTTTGAGGGCGGTCTCCAGTCCTCTGGTCACTGCATCGACAATTAATGCTGGCAGCTGCTCCGTATCAACGGTGTCCAAGCCTGGCAATGACAATTCTGGTTTGGCTGCTGGGCCTGCCGTTGGTTGTGGATTCGGAGTATGCTCGTTGTCCTTTGGATTCATCAGCACCCGAAACAAATCCTGATTGGTACAATCAACTCACCGATACCCCCACAAGGAATAGCCTACGTGTCGTCCCACGCATCTTCCGTAACTTCTTGATTGCATCGAGGTTCGGAGTTGTGGCAACCTTTGACGGAGGGCTTGACACGGGCTTGATCTTGCTCGAATACACCCGTGTTGCGTCAACATCAGTGTCATTATGGCCATCTGAGTGATCGAGATTCATTCGAGGAGATTCGGTGGGCACAGGCGGCGCCATGATTTTTGCGCCAGCAGCCTAAACAGATATCAGTTGATCATAAAAGTTAATTTGATCAGAAAGAACCTACTGCCTGGGTGTGGAGCCGTGCGTATCGCTGCTCTAAATTGGCAATCTCCGTTTCTTTTTCAGCCTTTGAGTGCCATCAACCAAGAGAACAAAGGAAATGCTACTTGAATCTCACCCTAATGGTTGCCTCGGTCATGGACAGCTGCTCTTTGAATTGGAGATCACGGGTTTTGAGCATTTGGGTGAGCTGGATGTCCATGCTGGCCTGTAAAAGATAGTGAGTCGTGAGCTTTGATCAAAGAGCTTTCGAGTCAAGTAAAGTCAATCATACCTTCAATTCGTTACGTAGGTTTTCCATAGCTGTTGCCTGCTGAGCAGCCACCATATTGCTGTTTTCTTCAATCTGGCCACGGAGCTTTTCACATTCCTTGCGATACAGCTTTAACATTTAAGCAATAAGAAATATATACAAGTATTGTTGATTACCTCCTCACGTTGTTGGATGTTGTTCTGCAGCTCAATGACGTTCGTCTTGTGCTCTTTGAGCTTGAGCTGTCCGGTCTGCTGAAGCAGGCAGACTTCTTGTTGGAGGCGAGAGATCTCCCGTTGGTGTGACTACACGACATCAGCATATAACGCTATACTGTAAAACCAAAGTACTTACGGTCTTTATCTGACGCAGACGCTGCCTTTGCGTGTTGATGACCTCCTCTTTCTCGTACACTGAACGCCGCAAAGAATGCGAGTAGTCCACTTCCTCAAAGCGACACTTGGATTGTGAACGAGGGGATTGAGCAGTACTCTAAAAACGAATGAGTAACCATATTTCGAGTGAAATAGAAATGAACCTGAAACTCAACTTCCCGCCGTTTCTCAGTGAACCGTGAATGAGGTGGTTGAGTTGTGCTCTACAAGTGGATGAGTAACAGTACCTGAAGTGAAGAGCAATGACCAACAGACCTGGAACTCGGCTTCCCACCGCTTCTCTGTGGGCTCTACAGATATAGAATTGGATGGCCATGCAGTAACATTCTGGAACAGGCCTTCAGGATCGAACAACGGCGACGACTTCAGAGTATTTGTCACGATAAGAGATTGAGTGTTGAAATTCTGCAGTGAGCCCACAAGAGCCATACTAGGCAATGAAGTCGAATACACCGGCTGCTCAGCAACCAGGAGCGGCTCGCCGCTATCCGAGCTGGGCGGCAAGAGCCTTGAGAGAGCTTCATCACCGCCATTTGTATCGTTGTCCGAGAAGAGGACTTGATCTTCATGACTAGTTTGCACATTTTCTCTCGGAGAAGTGTGAGAGTCATGAGGTATGCTATGAACCAGCATAGTGGAGGATTCAAATGCACCAGGCATCTGTTCGCTGAACATGGTCAGCGAAGAGCCATGCATGGCAATCTTATAACGCATCACGTCAACAAAAGTCTCGGATCATGAAACAAAAGAAAACAAATGAGAAAAATAAATGAACAAGTGACCATATGGCAAAGGTCAATGGTGGGCCCAAATAGTGACTAATTGGTGGGCGAAAACAGCAGCGACGGCGATTAGAATATAGAAATGATTATTGTCACATCCGCAATTAACTTACCAGATGCAAAACAGCTCAATTGTCTGTTGAAGGAGCTGTTGTCTTCTCTCAGTCTGCCAGTGACAGGTCTGCATTGCTAACGAGCGCTGTTGTCGGCAAAAACAGCAGCGACAGTGAGTAAAATATAGAAATGTCGAAATATAGAAATGACTATTGTGAAATTAACTCACCAGGTGCAAAACAGGTCTATTGTCTTCTCTCTAGTGGCGGGTTTGCATGGCTAATGAGCGGGCGACAATGGCAGTGACGATAAGAAATCATCAATTGTCTGCATGTCTGTGATTAACTTACCAGGTCCGGGTCTATTGTCTTCTCTCTATTCCGCCAGCGATGGGTCTGTATGGCTGAGGACCATTGTCGCCCGCTCATGAATGAGCAGGTGACATGGCAGTGAGGATTATAAATCATTATGTAATTGTCATACACATCCCCAAAACGATTAACCTACTGGTGGGTCTATTGTTTTCTCCCGGTTCCTTCGCGCCCAGAATAAGTGGCAGAATTCAATATAACCATCGCGATATGGCACTCACCCAGTTCTATACCCAAAGTTAGTTTCCCCAGGTGCTGGTCACCCACAATTCCGGACCACAGACTACATCAGCTGCTGCCATTGATGGTTAACACCCGCCAATATGTGCTGCCGTCGTCGTGTGTGAGTAATTATACTCACCTGTTGTGTCCATTGATGTTGTCTTTAGAGTGTCGAGCTTCAACTGCGTTGCCGGCTTTACTCTACGGCCTGTTGCCGGCCACGGCAGGTCACTATGCTGACCCGCTGCGTAGATGCCTCTCGAGACTCAGTTCGCTTCCCAGCAGCAGAAACCCTTTTCCAAGATGCTGTGCTTCAGCCATATGTCCACAATTGTCGAGTAAAACTGCATGAAGGGCCACATACTTACTACTACTTTGTCTTCTTCAAGCATCACTGCCGCCTTGAGCCTAATCCGCTGCTTAGTCGGGGGAATTTGCAATTTCAAGGCGACGCAGTTGTGATGAGACTTGGAGAGCGGGGTCGGGTTGTTAATATGCGTGCACGCGATTCAGCCCTAGCAGACTTTCTGATTGCCCGGTAAGTAGTGTGATATAGTAGGAGTAATTTGATGACTTACAGCTTGTCTCAGCATTGCGCAGCGTATTAGCGGCAGTGGGGGCTCGAAGCGGCTTCCGCGATTCATTACTCTTGTGAAACCATTACGAACAAACACTTACCATAACTTACGACCTGCCCAGGCTCTTTAGTTACGGTGAGACAATATCATGCTGGCATGAACTTTTTGTGGGATGAAA
This sequence comes from Phylloporus pelletieri, assembly GCA_038089575.1. Lineage (NCBI taxonomy): Eukaryota > Fungi > Basidiomycota > Agaricomycetes > Boletales > Boletaceae > Phylloporus > Phylloporus pelletieri. The sequence goes on from JBBPKZ010000025.1 coordinate 9,848, forward strand.
TGGCAGCACGGGTGTTCATCAGAATACGCAACATGATCCTGTCGGCATGAACACATCCTTTTGTAGATGCAATGGTGGCATGAGTGTCTGTTGGAACGCGCACAACTGCTTACAGAGGGAGGCAAGAAAAGGTATCAGCATTCCACATGTTCCTTTCAAGAAAAATACATTGAACCACTAGCTACGGATGTCCAAACATCTCACTTCTGTGAGGGAGATCCATACCATCAGTGCGAAGTCCAAGAATAATGCAGGTGACTTACCACTGACTTGGTCCGCTTCGCTTTCACTTTCTCAGCCACAACTTCGGTCTCTTGCTTCCGGGCACGACTAGAGGTATACTTTAAACGCAACATGATCATGTCGGTAACGGGCCACTGTTTTTCATAATTTTCAAGGTCGGGGAAAGTAGCTGCAGCCTATAATTTACAAGCTCGATAGAGGGAACACATAAGCTATTCAAAACCTCACCTTGTCGCATACAACTTTGAGGAATGCGTGATTCTGAGATGATATACACTTGGCGACGTCTAGATGCTCGCCAATCACGCGGTAGATGAATTTCTACCCGTAACATTCTCAGACACTTGGTTAGAAGGTGAGTTGAATGCTTACCTTAAACTTTGAGTACGTCTTGGGATCCCACTCAAGCGCTGTTTGGAGGTTGTAGCCTCCACGTCCTGGACGTCCCGGCTCGCCTTGAGGCTTCGGGATCTTGGATCCTTCAGAGAGCGTACTTGCAATAGACTCATCTTCAGAGGAAGAAAGCTCCGACGATTCGTCTGAGGACGAGTTGGCTTTGACTGGTGTTGTGTGTCGAAACGCAACTTTCCTACTGGTATATGGAGATTGCTGATGGTGGGGTGACTTTGTTGCTCAAGAGACAACGCGAAACTCAGGAGCAGGGGTGGAACAAGGTGAACGGAAGTCTCCAAATTTAGTATCTGGGATCGTTCTGGGTGTCAGATTGTCGTCCAGACCAGCTGGGAGAAGGACTTCGTCTGCAAGCAAAGCCGATGAGCAATGTACAGTGCCGAAATCGGGTTGATTGGAGAGATGAGAGTTGTCATCGCAAAACGGCGAGACAGGTTTCAGTGCGGTGGGCATTGTTAGGAAAGAATGGGGCTACAGGCAAGGCTTGTTGGGCAGCGAGTCACTTATCTGTACGTGTTGCCATCTAATTATGAACTGGGAACTTGTCAAGTCCCGCCCACCTTTGGCCCATCTTATTGTTTGCGCATCGCTAGACTGCAACTGTCTCCACGATAACTAAAAAGTCAAGGCTCGTTGGGCAGCAAGTCACTTATCTATACGTGTTGCTATCTAATTATGAACTGGGAACTTGTCGAGTCCCGCCCACCTTTGGCCCATCTTATTGTTTGCGCATCGCTAGACTGCAACTGTCTCCATGATAACTGAAAAGTCAAGTTAACAAAAACATCGAAGTACAAAAGGTCAACTGGCGAACAAAAACATCAGCACAGTTATATATTCTAGACTCACAGCCTGCTAACCATCCCCACCACGAAATATGATCTTCTCAGACTCGTCGACCAAGCGATATCAGAAAGTGACATCATTCACCTGTCTTTCTGGTTCTCTGTATGCATTGGCGCTATCACTCGATGGACAAGTCCTTGCCGCTGGCGGTATGCTTGTCCTCTACATTACATCTGTTGCTCGTGTTGGCTGAACAACTAACAGGTACAGGAGGATTGACACTATGGAATATTGAAACGCGAAAAGAGCTATCTGTAGTTAAATACTTGGAGTCTCGCGGTACGGTCAGCTGTGCTTTATGGATGAAGACAAAGAACGCCATCTCTGAGACCCTTTGTTATGGTACGGCAATGGGATACATTGTGTTTCTCCGTTCTAATCCGATCGACGTAAGTCTCCTACCTATTCATCATACACATACAAGGCTGGCTAACGAATTCTATAGAGGGTGCATCAAGAAGTATGTGCTCGTCGGTTGGGCTCCGGTTTTGAAATCACCTGTATCGCCTGGGACACACTCAACGACACAAGTCGCATTGCTATTGGGTCACGCGACAATATTGTCCAGGTTTTCTCTCTTACCGCCACATCACAGCTCCAGTCTGTCTTCGCTGGCCGTCTGGACAACACTGTACCAAAAGCCATTGCCTTCGGTGACCATGGAATCCTCTATGTGTTTGGCTTGTTTGATGGGAAAGTGTGGGTATCTTCCTGCCTGTCGAGCGAGAAGTATGCTGATCAACCTGTAGCATCAAGATGAATAGTAAAGATGGGGCTGTCCTATCGGAGCAGCGATGTCAATCAGTCATGTAAGATGACATTTTCATCGAGACTAATACACTAATACACTTCATCAGAGGCTCTGCTTCCGTCTATCTGCGGAAAGGGCTATTCGTGATCGATAATGCCACTGATGGCTTTACGCTGTATCGGTTAGAAACAGTGGAACCATTACGAATGTATACAACTGATCCACCAAGCGTACCCATTGCAAAACAGGTAGCATTCGGAGAGGACTGGAAGGTTGTCATTGGAGGGGGCGACAATGGATATGTATATGTGTTTGACAGGCGAACAGGCAAGGCACGAGATACATTACGCCATTCAAGCACAACTCTCATCCAAACTATTGCTGTCAGCTTCCTGATTCCTCGTATCTCATTTGGATTCCGCTGACTTGTGCACAAACAGACCCGCGACATTGATGGGCGATGTATCATTGCTTGCGCATCCCCTGTTGTCGGTCACCGAAAAGCGGCTGTCAGCATCTGGTCTTATACCTATAATGGGCCTGTTTCCCGCACTGCAGGTCCTATGCATCCACTCAAAATGTTAATTCATGCTGTCCTTCTCCTAATACTTACAGGTGTTTTCTTCATGTTGCTCTCAGTAAGTGTGGCCAACTAATGAGTGAGGTATACTACTGATATAGTTATAGCAAGGTGATGGTTACCATATTATCCCAGTGAACTGGCGAGATACTCTCGAACCTGTATTCTTTCTTGTGGGTAAATTTGCCCCGTCAGCCTGTGCTGATGATGTAAAGGATATGCGAGAGCACATCGATGGACTCCGAGACGATGTCGATGAACTCCGTGAATTTGGATACCAGCTTCTTGCACGAATTGGTAGATATGATTCAAATGAAGCGCGGCAGGGTGGGCGTGGTGATCGGAGAGGCACACTAGATGGAGGGGAGACGACCCCAGTGATTTATTTGTAGCTGTGGATTGTATTCTGTCGTGGCCATATCATACGAACGAGCGAGTTTGCATGTACCGCATTGGGAGTGGCTGACTTGCACTGCCACTGGCTCACTCGATGCGCGATCACCACATTGCTCCTTGCTCACTGTGCCCTTGTTCCTGCAGGGTTTTTTTTTTACCATCTCATTCCTTGTCATGTTTGGTGAGTTGTTGTTGTTATTGTGTAGTTGTTGAGGCGACCTTTTTCTAGATGTGGCGACCTTTCTTCAATCTGGGGAGACGCCTTGTACCCTCAACCATTTTTTCAAGACTAGCGTAATGTGTTGTCCCCCTTAGCAACCTTGTTCTGGGCCAGGATTTAGCTTGCCTGGTCAGTACTGCTCCACCTATTCCCCCGTTTGCACTGGTACGTTGATTCAGTGATCTTCCATGCTACCTAATGTATCTTGCTAACATACTTCAGGCTACTCCCTAGTATGCCTCCTTCCCGCGCCTTGCTCAAACGATGCTTTTGTGAAGAATGTATCGAAAAGGGAGGGATAGATCCCCATGGAAAGCCACGAGGCATCTTAATGGAGGGCCGCCTGATCCCCATTCACTTGCGTGTGCGGGCTGAACATACCAAATCCTCTGGATCAACAAGTAACACCTTAGCAGAGTTGAAAGATGAATTGCCAATATGGTAAGTTCGCCAATGGTAGCTTCTCACTGTTAGTTATAACGCGCTACCTGTGATAGCCGTCAACACTTTGAAGGAGATCAATTGTCAAGCGAACCACCCGCCAATGGTGGCCTGGACAACGTTGCTGGCCATCTCTTCGCACTCACGCTTACCGATGATGGTCCAGATCCTGCCATGCACGCTAGCAAAATGTGGAACTCTCGTGCTGACTTCCAGGAAGACGGCCGCAGCAGCGGTGTTATCACTTCTCCTGATCCAGTTTCCATGGATGATCTCACAACCAGTCTCTACCGCCTCACTCTACAACCCTCACTTTCAGAGGCATCTTCTCCCATCCCAGTGTCAGCGTGCTCCGGGACTGCGCCACGTGTTGTCAGTAACCGCAGGGTTGCAAAAAAAAATCGTAATCGTCATGTCATTAAGGCGCTTCAAGTTCTAGACAATATCGATTCGCGCATCCAGCGGTGCAATCGACTACTTCTGGCTTCTTACAATGGCAATTATGCAGATATTCAACATGAACTCTCCACCCTGCGTTCAGCGCTTGCCAAGATTACTTTTGAAGCAGAGATTGTGACGACTCGGAAGCAGACACTATCATGTCTCCTGGACGAGGTTGAGTCTGGGTTCAAATCGTGCATGGTGAAGCATCCCATCATGGAAGGTCCGGTTGAAGTTGATGCAGGTACGTAATGAGCTTGTCCTTCCACAATCCTTGGTGACGACGTACCATAGAGCCCCAATATCAACCACCAATCGAACGAATGGACACCATCGCACAAGTTGCCTTGGTCTTGGGTGTCATTTGCAGCGTGAGCTTCGGTGTTGGCACAACCGGGGCCACCTTCATTATGACGGCTGTGTCACTCTTGCTCTATCTCGCTTTTCAGAGGGCCGATGGGACACTTAGCCTCACCCATGAAAACATTTTGAGGCAGATTCCGTCGACTATCGGAGGCACCCTATCTAAACTCAACCTCGCATGCAAGACCGTAACATATTCTGTCTGCCCGAGCTGTCACTGTACTTATGCGCCCACCTATTCGGAAGGATCTGATGTCCCAATTTATCCTGACCGCTGTACACATTTTCCCACCCCCGAGCTGCGATGCAATGAGCCCCTCCACTCCTCCACCCCCAAGAAGACATTTGTTTACCACGACTTCAAAGACTATCTCGCATCTCTCCTCTCTCGTCATGATGTCGAATCCATAATGGACTTCGCATGCGATGACTTGTATGCATCCCTGTCGTCTCCACCGCGGGCTGTCAAGAACCCTTTTGAGGCACAATTCCTGCGCGAGTTTCGGGGGCCGCAACCTGACAAGCTCTTTATTGACCGAGGAGAGGAGGGGCGCTATGCTTTTGCCATCCACGTAGATTTCTTCAACCCTGAAGGAATGACCATATGAGGACCATCTTCGTCGTTAGGCATCATCTCCATGGCTTGTCTCAATCTCCCTTTGGAGATGAGATACAAACCTGAGAATATGTATTTAGCTGGAATCATCCCCGGCCCAAAGCAACCATC
>JBBPKZ010000026.1:0-14958 GCA_038089575.1 Phylloporus pelletieri
GCTCATAACCTATTGGAAAAGTAGAAATTCCCAATTGGTGCAGAGGACAACAATAGTGGGAATCGCACAGTGGAGACTCACTGTACTAGCAGAGTCTACTTCTTGGTAGAGAGTATTAGCACCTTGAGATAGTGTTGTGGTATGAAAGCAATCGAAGGAGAAGCGCTTGATCCTTTGATAAGATTGAGTAAAGAATCTTGATTGTAGCCTATCTAATCTCATATGTTACATGCTGTATTTATACGTGGAGATAGAGTGATATTAAAACTCAGATTTGTTGATCAACGAACCTTAATATGTCATGTGATTGATGAATATTCCTAGATATGGAGTAAATGATGTCATGCATAGTTAGTACGCAGTAAGCACAGTCACTCCGCAGTTACTCCATAGTATCTCCACAGTAAGCACAGTATTCCGCAGTTCCACAGTAATACACAGCGGGTTTACTTAGTCATCTAGTCTAGAGTGATTACTGATCATGTGAGTACTGATCACACGATACTGATCACTCTGTCATGACTAATGTTGACTATCAGTCTGACTGATGTCTGACTGACATTCACTAGTATTCTATCCTCTTACTTAGACTTACTAGTCTTATCTCATCCAGACATTACTGGATGGTGCAGATGTAAACTGGAGATGAATTCCAGTTTTGTCAAATATGATAAGCATTGGACGCACAGAATAGGATAGGGTGTCTTCACAAACAATGGCAGAAGCAAGCAATGAAATGGATCAGTCGATCCAGACAACTCCAAAGAGACTGTTACTTGGTCCGTTGTGTCCGTTTGGAACATGAGCGACGGATATGGTGAATCTGAATCAGATTCAAAGATATCTGACACAATATCCACAACATTGAGGTCTTCCGACAAATCTAGAAGGATGGATGACAAAGAATCCATGTCTTGCCCAAACGGCAGAGTAAATGGTGACAGCAATGGGGTGACAACAATGATGGTGGATGATGACAGTTCAAGTGACATCTTGTGTGTTGGGGCATGGAGGTGATTCTGCAGGTTGTGATGGTGAGAGCAACAGAACTTGAACATGGGGAATATGATCTGCAACGTTAGCAGATGACAATGAAGATGATGAAGACAAAAGTGCACAGGCAGTCTGTGAGTGATGGCAGAACCAAACAACAAAATGGAAGGGGTGGTCTGGGTGATTCTAGATGAGAAACCGTGATTTGATCTGTTGTGTCCGTTTGACACATGTGTTCCGGATATGGCTGGTCAAGACGGTCAGCAAGAATGGATGAGGACAAGAAACATTCAGACACTGTGTCTGAATCAGCAGGGATATTTGACTTGATATCAAGAGTATTATGGGCATCTAGTGAGTCCAGATGAACAGATGACGGAGAATCCATATCACGCCCGAGTGGCGGATGGGATGGCAATGGCAACAGATTGATGGGTGAGCATGGCAATGGAGCGGTAACAATTTGTGGCAGATCAACAAGTGAAGGTGGGGTGGCAACAATTGATGACAGAACGGTGGTGATTGGCAATGGAATGGTGGCGATTGGTGGTGGGTCAACATACAAGCATGGCATAGGAGTGTTTGGCGATGGAACGGTAACAGTTGGTGATGAATGTGGCTCATAGTATTTGAGGATGTTGAGAATTTCATCTAGGTCATCTTGAGAATAGAGACTGATGATTTCTTCAATGGCTTGAGAGTCCGTGGTAGCCGCTTGGCTTGTGTGCAACAGATGAAGCTGCACAGGGTCAGGGTAAGCAGAATCAGAATAAAATGAAATAATTTCAGACAATGTGTCTGAATCCTCGAAGACATCTGACACAATGTCAAGAATGTCCGCAGTGCTTTGCTGATCTGTGATCACGGACATTGGCAATGAGGCAGTGTCCTGTTCTGGAGACGGATGAGCTGATGCAGTGCATGAACTTGATAAAATGAATTTTGTGGCTGCAAAGACATAGTCCATTTCATATCTGTTGTCTGGGTGAGTGTCTGGACAAAGGGCAGACAAGCAAACATGCATGTCCATGTCAATGGAGTTCGAAAAGCCGCTAAGGAATAAGGATTTTTGCTCAAAGCGGGAAAGGCATTGTTTAGCAAGCAAAGAGGAAAAGACATGAAGAAAATTGCGAGAATAATTCTCCAAATCATCAACAGACGACATCGCCTGAGTATGGAAATAGTGGACCAGCTGGATCAGGTCCAACCGATGCACATCTGGAGAACACATGATAAATGATGTCGTCATGGAAAAAACGAGGGCAACTTCTGCAGTGCAATGAGAATCCTAGTTGTGTGAACTTGCAAGAAGTACAGAAGGTGAGAAAAATAGAGACTTGAACAAGATCAAGGAAGAGTACAGGGAGACAAGGCGAAAAAAGTGTGTGTCGAATACAACCCAATGGACCCCTTGCGGTGGGCTCCAGTTGTAGAAAGTAGATTTGGGTGTGGAGTGTGAGTGGGGTCATCCCAAGGGTCCAGTGGTAGGGTTGGTGATTCGATGGGTCAGTTTTTTGGGAGAAAAGACATGGAACCTGGTGATGCGCAGCCACAGACCCAGGAATGAATGAGAAAATTGAGAGCAAGATGATGGGGGGAAGAAAGATTCTTTCAAAACTGCAAGTACAGGCTTTTATAGACTAGATGTAACTATGGAGGATCTATGGGAGATCTATGGAGTGAATGTAATACTACTAAAAAGTGGTGAATGAGAAGAAATAAGTCCATCCATGCAATGGATAGGACAGATTACATAAGCAGGTTAAAATGGATATGCACGGAAGAAACACAGATAAGGAATAGATAAGGAATGGATGAGGGTGGATGGATGATGTGAAGTGTAGAGTAGGTATGGACCTGTGAAATGATGCAAAAGGGGGTCCTATGAACCTAGAGAGCAATGGCTCTCTACACTGTGTGAGTTTTATTGTCGCACTAGTAAGTTACTTATCATTGTTGTGAGTACACACCCTTCCCTCACCCTTCCTCAGCATTTCAATAATGACAACAACACGACAACCACAACTGTGTGGTTTTCACATCGTTGTCTTCACCCTTGTTGCTTTTACCTCAACAGGGCCACTGTGCCCTCGTCAATGTCGCCCTTGCTGGTGCCATTTCCTCACACTACCCTCGTCTCACATGGCAACAATGATGACAACATGACAACTGTGATTGCACAGTTCTTGCGTCATTGTCATTGTTGTCCTTGTTGTCTTCACCTCAATGCGCGGTGCCATTGTTGTTGCCCCTGCATTGCCCTTTCCTCAACCCATGCTTGCTCATCTTGCACGACAACGATGACAACGATGTGATAACCGCGATTGTGCAGTTCTTGCATTGTTATCATCATTGCCCTCATCTTCACCTCAATGTGCTGTACTCTCATGTGCTCTTCTTGTACAACAATGGGCAACCACAATTGTGTGGGTTGCATTGTCACCTGCTCTCATTGCCTTTGCCTCACCTTGCCCTCACTTGAATTCCCTCAAGGCCCTATCCTGTGCTCATTGTATTGCATCATGCTTCCTGTTCATGTCGCTGTTGCCATTGTCACCTTTGCCTTACCTTACTGTACCTCACTCTCATCAACATTGCCCTCACATTGCATTGTCTCACATTGCACCTCCCTTGCCCTCTGTCATCTTGTCTGATGATGATGACAACGATGATATGACAACCATGTTAACATGGTTTTCATGCCATTGTCATTATCACTCTCATCGCCTTCATCTTGTGTCATACTCACCCTTCCCTCACCCTGCACTTATTGTAATCATACCACTTCCCCTCATCTCATCTGATGATGACAACAACAACAACAATGTCACATGACAACTATAATAGTGCAGTTTTTGCATTGTTGTCATTGTCTCACCTTGCCCTTGCATCACTGTCACCCTTTCCTTGCCCTGTGCTCGTTTCGCATGACAACAACAATGACATGACAACTGTGCTATCGTGGTTCTCATGTTGTTGTTGTTGTTACCTTCACATTTCAATTGTCAATGCCCCCATTGTCCTCTTGACCCTTGTGCAGCACAGTGCTATCATGCTAGACCCTTGGGTAAACCTGTTGCAGGTATTGACCTGCATACCCATGCACAGTACCTGTGGACATCAAGACCTATGGGTTGACAGGTACGGGTTGGGGCTCTGGTACCCGCAGGTTTACCCATGCAGTTCCCTAGGCAATAGCTTGTGGGTGATATGTTGGGCATGCAGTTGGATAGCAGTGAATGGAGGTAGTCATAATTGGGTTTTGCCATGTATTCAAGAGAATGTGAGTAGTGGAGGAATGTGGCAAGCTCACCATGGAAGGTATCACACAGTTCTTCAATGGTGGTATCTTGTTGGAGCTTCAGGATCATGTCATTAGGGAGGGCAAGTTGAAGACTGCTGAACCATAGTAGTGATCCGTGAAGCAGATAAATTATGGTATATGTGAGTGACTCAAGATTGTTGCAGTGGCTACTAGACTAGATGCCAAGGTGATGGCAGATGAAAGTGAATAAGGGGGTGCCAACGAATTAGCACCCCTGTTGGCATGGAATGTGTGCTCAGGTAGCGGGGTTGCGATACTGGAACACAATACCAAAGGTGGCTGTAGAGCAACTGGTACTTTGAATCAGAAAATTTTGCGGTTTGATGTCACGGTGAATATAGTCATGTGAGTGTAAATATTCAAGCCTATGTACCTGTTAAACATGTTAGTGTGTTCAAAACTCTGATGGTGAGCAGATACTTACAAGCTGTAAGCTTACAGCAATCACAAAGTCCAGTTTGAGATGACCACTATTCAATGTAAGAATGTCGCACAAGGGTGTCACCATGTCATTTAGAACGAGGGCACAGTATGATGATTCTTGGCCAAAAAAAAACGGATTGTGGAAACCCAACAGCACCTTGAAGTTTCTTTAAGACAATTAATTCATGCTCCAGTGTGGAAGGTTCCTGGACACAGGACTTGAGCTTGGCTACAATGTCCCAGCCACTAATGAGATCCCGTGCAGAATATACAATTGCTAAAAGGTGAGCTTAGTATTGAGCATTGTCAATGGCTCATATGCACATTGTACACCATGTGAGCCTATACCAAGGACTTGTTTGAGGGTATATCTCCTATCTACATGATCAATATTTGGTACTATATATGTAAAATGTGGGCTCAGCGACATTGAAGGCATCATTCCAGAGGATGAAGGAGTTGTTGATGGTATTGAGAGTTGAACATTGAATGGGCTGATACCCTGCAACCCTGCAACATGCAACTCTTATGCTTTGACTTCAAATATCGCACCAATGCCAGTTCTCACATCCTTCACCCATGCCACCACCAGCTATCTGCCTTCTCCTTTATTCTCCCCTTTGCCCACCTTTCTGTCTCAACCTTGGGCTAATTACATATAACAGACCCTTTACCACCACACAATGCATTGGCATAATAGGCCTTCCAATTGTGCTTCGACCCAACTCGTTTACCATTTAGATGGGCTGAACGTTTGCCTAGTTTCATTTACATTGTCTAGTGCTCCCTTTAGCAGGCAGAAATGAGTAGGCTTGGGTCCTGTTAGGTGACAGGTAAACTCATACATATAAGAGATTCTGAGCAACTTACCATCCCCTAGCATTGTGATCTCCCAATGGCTTCTGGTGGTGCTCACCGAGACTATCACTATGAGGCTGCCCCTTTCCAATCACAGCCCTCTATGTTCTTGGTTCCTACAATTCCTATTATGACCACAAGAGGGAACAGAACTCACTGTACCCCCATACACTACCTTGATGGTGCCAAGGCTACAAAGTTCATTGACACTGCCATTACTGAAGAGGATAGTAGCAATGACAACTTTGTCACAGATGGCACTGATAACCGGCCTAGTGGCCCTCACATTATGCCAGCTGTGTACCATGGTCAGGCATGTAGGAACTAGTAGAACATCCAAATGTGTGCCAACCACTGCAGATATAAGTCACTTCTTCGATAAGTCGAAGGGACAAGACATGGTCTGTAAGGTGTGTTGGTGAGTGTCATATACATGACTTTTGATAAGTCCTGCTCCACTACCTCCACTCCACCACTCCTCCCTCCAGCCAACTCTGCTCCTTTCTCCTACCAACTCTGATGCATTCCTTATCAAGATGCTATCTGGAGTTGTTTGGAGTTGTAACTCCATTCTTCTTTCATACATCTCCATTTGATTCTCTATTTAGTTTAGATTCGTAGTTAGACTTCATCCGCACCTGTGTTACTGTGGCACAGTTTCACTGCCTGGAGTACAGCTCTGGCACTCTTTGACCTCTGTCTCTGCCTCTGTCTTAATCCAGACATTTCCTTTAGTATATAAACACATGTACTCCAATCATGTAGCCTCAGTTTGAATATCAACTTAGACAGTCAATACTTCTTGTCTTCTCTTTGCTTGAGTCTTAGGACTTATCTCTGCATCTCTGACTCTCTGACCAAATAAGGGACTGGACACCAATAAGGGCGCACCATATATGGTGAAGCCAACATCCTATTCATCTGACCAAAACTCCGGAGTTCCGGAGTTCCCCTCAGGAGTTGGCATGGTCTTAATAGTGAGTGATGATAGTTGGTTTATATGTTTCTACCTGGTAAGCTAATTTCATTGTAGGGAGTAGGCAAATAATGGCAATCATCGCTGCAACTTCAGTTGCAATACTTCAAATCATTTGCTTTGTACTCACATCATCAATCAGTCCTTCAATAAGTATCTGGAGTTCATAGAGTAGAACAAGTGGTCTCTGCAGATTGCATCAGTCCAAGCCACATTCGGTATTGGATATTAATTCAGAATACTTCATAAAGCAGCACAGCAAGACCACAAACTCAACACACTTCCTCTTGCTCCTCGTCTCAGTCCCAGGGATTTCCAAGAATATAATCTTCACCAATCATCTGAGAAGAACACACCTACATTTCCTAAATTCTCTATTTCCAAGCTAAACGAGTATCTAGTGAAGTTTATCATTACAGATGACCAGGTAAGTCAATATCTTGGTGACCCTACATTCTAACGACTATATTTTAGTCCCTCAATGTTATTGAATGTCCTGAATTCTGTCAACTTTTTCTCTTCTTGTGTCAAGACCTTCATGATAGCAATATCTCTCATCATATGAAACTCTGCGAGTTGGTGCTCAAGGTATGGGACAATTATTTCATCACTGTAAAGCAAGATCTTGCAGCAAGCATCATGCTCTAATATCAATATATTCAATTGTACTGAAACAACAAAATCTAATAGAAAGCAGCAGGAAAGGTGTCATTTACTGCTGACGTCTGGTCAGATATTGAATATTGCTCTTACCTTGCCATCACCACCTACTGGATCGCCCTTGAGGCTGGCTCACTCAAGATAAAGGTTTCTCTTATGGCCTTTCACAAATTCCCTGGGTCGCACACTGGTGAAGCCTTGGCCAAGCTCATTATTGGGCTTCTCTATTATGTTGAGGTCACCCTAAAGGCAGGGTAAATTTCTTCATCAAGTGAGATATCATCCTCATAAAAATGCTGACTAGATTGGTCATTTTACTATGGATAATGCATCTAACAACATCACCGCCATGCGTGAGCTTGTGAAGCTTCTCCACACATGTGATATCAAGTTCAACCCTGTCGATTGTTGGATCCCTTGCTTCTCACATGTCATCAACATATGTGTGACTCATGCTGTCAAGATGTATGTTACCACCAACTTTAGCAATGGTGCTCCCACATGGGAGGGTGCTCTTGGTGTTCATGTAAAGAAAGAAGAGTATACTCAAGCCCTCACCATGGATCCCATTGCTCTTGACCGTGATATTATTTGTATCATCTGCACATCTGGCCAGTAGTGCAAGGGCTTTTGGGACATGATTGTCAATAGTAACACTAACCAATGGTATATAATCCTGTTCAAGGACCTGTCATCGAACTCCTTCGTGATGTCAAGACATGATGGGACTCAATCTATTTCATGATCAATCAACTTCAGGCCCTCTGTCTTATAGGTTAACTCATCAGATATATGTGACAATGTCCCTAACCTTTGATAGGCTGTTGATAGTTTCCTCAGCTTTTCTCATGGAATAAACAATAAACACTCTGGACGCAAACTCAGTCCAATGCAATGGGAAGTACTCCAAGACTTGGAGGTTGTCCTTGAGGTACTGTGTATATACTTTATACCTACTTTTGACTAACTCAAACATCACAGATACCTTATACTGCACAGCAATATATGTCAAGCAAGAGTACCCCCATGCTAGGTTGGGCCATCCCCACCTTTGAATTACTAATGATGCAGTGGAAACAATTGTCTATCAAGGCCCCTCACTGTGCCCTATTTGTCCAGGTTGGACTTGAGTGGGCCCACAAGTATTATCAGCACATTGGCCAGACATATGCTTACATGGTTGCTGTTAAGACCAGTTTTACTCCAGAGGTAACTCTGATGAAGTCCGGAGTTGAGCACGGATGGGACTTGACTTCACCATATGTGGTGTGCCCTTGTCTACACGCTGGTCCCATATTTTGGAGTTGGTCAAAGGAAAGGTAAGGACTTGGCACGAAGTGTGAACAAGCCTTTGTCGGAGGGTTAGGGTTGAGCCGTCAAGACTCTTGGAGTAGAAGGAGTAAGACTAATGTGACATTCAAACTGGAGTATGAGTATCTGATACAGAGGATTTATATATGGAGGTGGAGTTCAGAATATACTCATATAAGGACAATGACAGAGATGGAGGAAGTAAGCTGGAGCTGTGTTCACAGTTGAACACAGCTATGGTCAAATCTACAAAGCAAGTCTAGTACAAAAGAGTCAGAGGTACAAGGAATGGAATGAAAAAGAGGGAAAGAAGAAAGTCTGAGAACTCCTAACTGCTTCTTGGGTGAAAGTGCTCCAGAGTTGAAGTTAGCGCAATTTCTGGATATGACAGTTGCTATATGTGAGTTTCAAGTCCATCAATACGACTTTGCTAATCCCACAAAGTTATTGACCAGACTATCTGACTCAGCTAGATAGACAAACACTAGGATGTGACTACAGCTGCAAAAGCACGAGCAGATATATTGAAATTGGTAAGCTTATTGGTGTTGTGACCCTTAACTTATGCTGACAATGACTAAAGATGACAGATTACTAAGCAGTATCTGTATTGCTGTTAAGACCATGCCAACTCCTGAGGGGAACTCCGGAACTCTGGAGTTTTGGTTGGACAAATAGGACATTGGCTTCACCATATGTGGTACGTCCTTGTTGGTGTCCGGTCCCTTATTTGGTCAGAGGGTCAGAGGTCAGAGGTAAGTCCTAAGACTCAAGCAAAGAGGAGACAAGAAGAGATTGACTGCCTAAGTCGATATTTGAACTGGAGTTACATGATCAGAGTACACAAGTTTATATATGAAAGAAAATGTCTGGATTAAGACAGAGGCAGAGACAGAGGTTAAAGAGTGCCAGAGCTATACTCCAGGCAGTGAAACTGCGCCACAGTAACACAGGCACGGGTGAAGTCTAACTATAAATCTAAACTAAATAGAGAATAGAATGGAGACGTATGAAAGAAGAACAGAGTTACAAGTCCGAAGACTCCAGAGCACGTCTTTGTAGAGAACACACCGGAGATCAAAGGAGAAGAGGTCAGAGGAGCAGAGTTGCACTTGGGTAAATGCATGCATATGACAATTGCAGACTATACAACAGGACAAGGCTCCAACCCTAGCTACTGGCGAAAGCAGGGTTTGTCTTTACTCTATGCTTGCAATCTGTCTTTATGACCTCAATGCAATTAGAGTTCAGGCACCATTTCAATTAGCCCTACAAGCTGTTGACCAGGAGTTCAATGCCTACATGTTGTCCCAGCTGAGCCCAGAGGACACTCATCCCCTACCATTTTGGGAGATAAGAATTTTAGTCTATTGATAAAGTATTGATATATGTATATTTATAGCTTGTATGTGATATGTTTCCAACAATCTATGTGATTACGCTCAATTACCTACCTATTCAAGCATCTGTGGTCCCATGCAAACACATTTTTTCCTTGAGCAGTGAAACCAACACTCAGAAATGCAATTTGATTGCACCTATATTGATGGAAACACTTCAGATGCTGAAGTTCTGGCTCAAGAAAGAATGACTGGATTTCATAAAAGGTTGGATTATGTCACAGAGGGAGATGATGGTTGATGAAGATGACAAAGACCTCTTGGCACAACTGTCAACAAATAATATCATGTTAGATGATATTCTGAGTGTCATTGCAAGAAAGGAAGGTAATGAGGTTCTGGATACCATAGATGTATTCTGATTTTATATGTCCCGCTAGTACCTTGTACTGATTCCTGGACCCCATATGTACTTACTACCATTTTGATTGAGTTAGCTGAGTGTCACATTATTGCCTAAAAAGGCAATTCCAGGTCTCTTTCATTCTGTTCTGTTTTGAAACCTCTTGGGACCCATTTCCAACTAGTACACATACAATATTGTATTGGACAAAGGTTGGTTAGTATTCTCCTCCTATTTGGAATGTTTATGTACTCATTTAGCAAACCTAGATTTTGACAAGGCAAACAGGATCCTCTTTCACCTCAACATCATCTACAGACAACAAGGCAACTATGAAGAGTGCCTCTCCTGCTTCAATTGTATCCTTCAAAACCCTTCTAGCCTACTCATCCACACTGACATCTAGTTCCAAATTCACCATATGTAAGTCTGCAGTTCCTCAACTCGTATTGTCATAGAGACTAACTCTTTGTCCACCACATCTACACTAATGAAGCATATGAACGTATCATTGCTGATAACCCAACATGCCAAAGACCTTCAACAACTTGGTTGGTTATACCATCAAGATGGCTCACCCTTCCAGAACCAAGAGCTTACCGGTATTACCATCCAGTATCTCACCAAGAGTCTCAAAGCAGGCATGTTCTTGATTCTAAGTCATGAATCATACTTATTCATGTTCATAGACCTGTCCAATGCCTATTGATCACTCCTCGGTTGTGCTTACATGGCTGGGCAAGAGTATAACAAGGCATATGAAGTTTATCAGTAGGCCATCTACCATAACAGGTACAATCCCAATGTTCTGGTGCTTCATTGGAGTACTCTACTTCCAGACAACTCAGTTCTATGGTGCCCTCAATGCCTACTCCTGCCCCATCTGAATTAATCCCTATATCTTTAAGGTCTGGTTCGACTTGGGTAGCCTATATGGGAGCTATAATAATCAGTTTCTGACACCATTGACACCTATGTGCAGGCCAGCAAGCTCAACCCCAGCAACAATGTCATTTCTCAGCATCTCCAGTTGTTGAAGAATACACAAGCAACAAGAGGTCAGCTGGTCCCCAAGACATACATCTGACCACCTATGCCAGCACCATCATGTCTCCTCCTGGTCTCTCCAGACCTCTCCTGCTACAATCAACTTCGATTGGTACATGTCCTTTGTTTAGATCAGATTCTTGTTATACATTGAATGGCAACAATGTTCACCTACCCCCTCCATCCACTCCTATTGGTGGCCAATTGTCTCCCAGGCCATTTAGAGATAGCCCACCACCACCTGTCATTCTCGACAAGTCGTGTCATCTACCATCACACACTCCATTGGCACCTATAGATGTCGATCGCCCATCTCATTATCGCAACTTTGTGAGCCCTTGATGTGTGGCCCACTAGGCCATCATTCCCCAGCCCCAGGTCCCAACTGAGGAACTCCCCACTTCCACTGCTCATATGCCTGGACATAGCAAATAGTTCAATTGAGCCATGTGCACACCATCCACATCCACTTCCCCTCCTCCCTTTGCTCACACCGGATTGCCTAGACTAAGTTTCCAAGCATACTCTCACTCTAATTGTCAGCCAGTTGGTCCTAGCATGCCTAGTGCCCCATGGCCACCTTATTCACACAAGCCCTTATGCCCAAGTGAGTGTAAGATGCCATAGGAGCACCATGGTCCATTGCCTCCAGCTAGTCTATCATGATGTTGTCAGACACATGCTGTGAGGTCCAACAGTACAATCGCCTCCTCTATTGCATAATATGTAGTTCATGTGAATACAGGGGGCTATATTTACAATATCTCAATATATTACTACACATATGTACATGGACATGGACAGATCAACATGAAGTGAACTATTCCTACTGAATCCCATGACTAGCTGGCTAGTAGCCACTAGTCATGGCTATTTGAAAATAGCCGAGCTGACTGCCAATTACTAAGGTGGCTAACAAAGCTGCCAACTAGCCACATCACAGCTTCGGTTAAAGCTAGGACTTAGCTGGAGCTGTGGCAGCACTACCCCTATGTTGGCAATATTACCAGGACATGTGGGTGGTGTACTGGTAATAGTACTGACATAAATATGGCATATTAACTGTCCAATCTGCCACTACACTGATTGAAATTACTGCCACCACTATTATACATGAGGAGGATAAGTAAGGTAGAGGTCATTTCGAATCAACCAATGTCACATGAGATGACTTGGTATGACACTTCATTTCTTCAGTTCCTACCGACAATGTGACAATGCCAATGACTTGCCAGAGGGAGCAGAGTACAATCATCATATGCCAAAAATATGATTAAATGATTAAAATAATGGTAATTTATTTAAAAATTATTGTCTATGTGCAGTTTAGACGGGTGTGTAATTGTCTAGCTTGAAGGTAAGTTATCAAAGCTGGCCAAAAGGTTTTCAGGCATAACATGGTGACCACAGAACTGCTTAACTGCCCATACAGCTTGTACATTATTCAGTCTATGCCAATAAGCTTCAATAAACCACCAAGACCATATGGCAAAGCTAATTTGATTAAATAAGTGAGAAATAAAGGTTGGCAAGGGGCATTGAAGAGGAATTTGATGTCAAATGGAGTTTGGTGGGATTATTGCAAGGGCAGAAATAACATTCTGTTCAAGGTCAGACTCTTTTGAGGATGGAGGATAGAGTTGATAGATTCACTTTGCATAGCCCTAATACATTTCAATGAAATTGAGTTCACAATGGAATTTTGGCAAAAAGAGCACACAAAACCCACATTCATAGCACCATGACTCCAAAAGGGACTCAACCTGCAAAAAATCCTTTTGGCCTGGTCACATTTGAACCTTTTACATTCTGCCTTAAGTCTATTTGTATCATAGTCCTACTCTTGAAGGATTATTTCCATCCCCTTGAACCTGCCTGCCTGTGGATGGTCTGCTGGAAAGTATAGTGGCTGTACTTCTACATTTTTCAGGTGAGCAGGCATCATATTGATCTTGACCTTCTTCAGCTTCCCATTTGCATCAAAAATGACCTTTCCATTGGAGTCTGTCATAGGCACATCAACACCCCATTTTTCAGATGGCTTCTTTGGCATATGTCTGGCTGATAGTGCATCATCAGCCCACTTCACATGAGATGTGGCATTATCAAACACAAAGATATAATCTTCATCAGAGTAGTGTTTTGCAAGAATGTCCATTGCTCACACAGCCTGTTTCTGGATTTCCTCACTGGAGAAATATTCATCTCAAGTCTTTTCAGCCTTGAAGAGGACATGAGCAGTCTCAGTTCTATCAGGTGACTGAAGAAATCCATACTCGGCAGAGACAAAGTCAGCAACCATCAACGAGGCTCCCTCTTCTTTTGTCTATGGAAGAGTATCTTCATCCTTGTGTTCCTAGTGAAGCTTGTGATGGTCATTTGCATAGAATGTTGATTCATCATGAAACCAGACAACAACTCAGTGACTAGAAGGGGAAAGGGGAGGAGAATCCTTGCAGTTAATGTCATTGATTTTCCAGCTTCGCATGTATGGCTCAATACCTGTCCAGGTGGGCAAGAAGCCCTTTTGACAATATTCAACCATGTTAGTTGGTTCGTGACCATCGACATATTGCCCATGTTTCTTGCATTTCCATTAATAGCCAAGTTTGTCTAGTTACTGTATGTATCATCGAGCAGTTCCTAATGAAATGGTTTTCTTCAAGTCATGGCATCTCTGAGCTGCAGGATCTGCAAGAAAATGGACTATATCCATTGTGCAAATGTATTTCCCCACACTTTGAACTCGTTTGCAATACAGGAAACCCTTAGGTTGGAGTGGCAGAGTGGTAGGTTTTCCTGGTCATTGGTGTATCGCCTTGTCCACTGACAAAGACACCATTTAAACCCCTTTCTCTTATCCTAGCGCTGTACAGTCTTATGCACAGCCTTTCCACATGGACCTACAACCAGATTAATGTTGTTTTTACTGGTGTCTATGAAAATGCCAAGAAAGTCTTTCATTGCATGAAGACAGTCTACAAGGGTATGGTCAGTACAAAGATTAAGGTGTCTAGTCCCAGTATCAGTATCTGATTGTTGTGGTTTCAGGAGATTCTGGAGGTCAGCTAGGGCATTCTTTGCAGCCTCAATTGTTGGAGGACAATGTGCTTGCCAGCTGTGGTCTCGAAAAACACCTTCCACTGTTTGATCCCCATCATTGTCATCCAGCTCCATATCATCATCCTCCAAGTCAGTCTTGTCATCCAAACATGGATGGGTAGCAAAATGACTTTGAGTGAGTATGGATGAGTCTCTCTCAGTCAACACTTCATCTTGGCCTATCTCATGATCAACCTCTTCAAAGATCCCTGATCCCTGGAATGGGTTTGTCAGATATTTGTGCCATTGAAGTCCCCTTATAGCAATAAGATCTTCCTTATCATCCAAAACATCCTCACATGTCATGGTGTGTTGCTGCTGGAAAGGCCCAGTCAACCCAGGTCTATTTGAAACCATGGAATCCGATGAGCCAATCTTGCCAGCTTCATCACAAAGGAAACTAGTCTGAGGCAACTAACAAGGCCATGTCAATTTTGAAGATAATAGATGAAAGGAACGTACCACAGTGGCTAGTGGTGCACTTTGCACTGCCACTGTGACTAGCTGCACTAGCAAGTTG
>JBBPKZ010000027.1:0-14898 GCA_038089575.1 Phylloporus pelletieri
GCCACCAGTACTTTTACTGATAGCTCAGAGCTGTCTCAACATCACCTTCATTCCCCTCAGCCTGATCCTGAGAATACTCCTGGTAATACCCACACTCATCACACCCAGAATGATGACTCAGAGCCATCCTGACATTGCCCCCATCCCCCCCTCCAGCCTGATCCTGAGAATGCTCCTGAAGACACCCAGGAGACTCAGGATCAGGTAACTACTCCTTTGTGTATCACCTCTTGCACCAAGGATAAAGACTCACTTGTTACTCATGGCTGTCATAAGCTAATGCAATCCATGGTCAAGGATGAGGCCATCCTTTACAATGACAAAGTCAACAGAGTCCTTGAAGACATAATACCATCCATCTTGGGAAGACTCCTGCCTAAAGATTCCTGTCTTTACTTGAATGCTTGGAAAGACATACTATGCCCTTGCCAATAAAATGTTGCATGCATGGAAATATCATGCAACATCCCACATCCTCACCTTAGTTCAGCCAAATCTCAATCAAGATCCACTGAGTTTGGTGTCCCAGATGTTGCTGGAACAGATAGCTGTATACTCTCTGATTACTTGTACCTTTGTGAATCCTCAACTTCTGACTTCTTTACCACTGATTACTTTGTTCAAATGGTGGTCTACATGGTCTTCCAATACAAACCAACACTGTAGTGCTACATCAACTGAAATGCATTGCAAATGTCACTCAACAATTTGTTCACACTCATGGCCACAACACACTTGTAAGTGCTTATGAAATCTGAAGGTCAAGGCAGCCTTCCAGACCAAGGAAATCAATAGATGGACACCTCTACTGCCTCTTCTACCCTGTGTATACAAGTGCTTTGCTCTATAGCATGCTAAGATGGCCTACAAGACATCCAAGGGCAAGAGAAAAAAAGTCCAATAGTACAAACCAGGCTCAGGCTCAGCCTACCTCATCATCCACTACTCCTGTTGCCACTTCTGGTGCCTCCAGTACTTCCTCTGCTATGGATACAGTTTCCAATGTTGTCCAGGATGTTGTGAATTCTGGCTTTGTTGTTTCTATCAATTCCAGTCATATGACTTATGCTCGTCCTCCTAGTCCTCCTCTCTTTGTGGCCACCATCACTAGCAACAATGCTGTCTTCCTCAATGGTGTAACTGAGCCTGCAGCTGAACTGGCTTATCCTGTGATCACTGTGCCTCTAGACTGGTCTCTCTGACACAGGTGACTTGCACATCACAATCTGGCTATCATCAAGTCACTACTAGAGTACAACATGGTCCATGGATTGAAACTGGATGTCAAAACTGCACCTGATCCTATCTGTGAGCTATGTCTGGCTAGCAAGATGTTAAAGGACTGAGAGTGACTAGCCAAGGTTGGGATCAACTTAGGATGACTCTGCAGTCCACTGTAAGTAACCAAGGAAGCTCAAAGTGGACTTGCAGAGAAATGTGCACTTCAAGTAAATACTAGCAAACAACTGGCAAGCCACACTAGTCACATCATCACAAAGTGAGAAAGGTGCCACACAAACACAGAATAAGGCTAGAAAGGTGTGGAAAAGTGATAGATAGGAAACTTGAATATGAAGAACATCATGAGAGTAAAATAAACATGAATAGAGTGCGAAATCACTGAACCTAACACACACAACCTGGGTGCTGTTTATCTCCATGTTTCTTGACAAGCTATTTGCATTTCCTACCAAAGCAATGCAGACCATATTGAAGTCAATTAGTTTGGCTAGGGTGGACCTTGATAAGCTGCAGACAATTGGGAGGCTCATCCATCAACAGACTATTGAAACTGTACCAGCTCAACCTGTCATGGTCAAAGTTAGGCTAATTGGAGGCAATGTGGCACTACCTTTGGCGAGAGAATTGCCACTCCTTGTTTCCACAACTCATTGAAGCATAACTAGCAATAGGCTGGAGAGGAAAGCCTGTGAGGCATGGCTGATGGAGTCAGATGAGGCTCAGCTGGTGAGATGGGGCATAGAGGCCACACATGACAGGCCGAGTTATGTGGCTGTGCTGCTTGTGGATACCCCCGATACTGTCTATGGCTTGCTCAAGTGTATGCAAGTAGTACTGACACCAATGATAAATGACATCAAGCAAAAGACAGCCACATTCTTAACTAGAGTGGACAACCTCTTCAAGCCTTTCAAAACCTTAAGTCTTCCAAGCATTGAGTGGGCTGGAACTGAATATTCCATAGCACTTGGCATGGTCTGCAACAATGTCTAGTTCATTGAACTGACAGGTGCTTGGCTGACCTATCTAAACCAAATATTTTATTGGATGGAATTGATCTCACCTTTGTACTTTTGTGAGAGTGGTGCCAACTGTGGCCTGATAAATGTCAAGGTATTCCAGAAGCTTGTTACATATACTGAATCTGCTTCACCTTATAGGCTGTTATGATTGATTCTTTTGTGACTACAATATGCTTTCTCTATATCCTCTTCCTATGCATGCATCATCCCTTTACAAGTTCACTTTTAAATTTGGTCACTACAAATTTCTTCTCTTTATATTGGTCAATCTACATTGTCTTTGCATGCAGGTTTACTACCGTCAATATAGCAGATCGTCTATCTGTGTTTGCTACTATTCAAATGGGAGATATGACAACACTTCCTGTAGCCACTAAGATTTCCCATCCCTATATAAATGTATGGCATTTATCCCTCATCAGTTTCAGGATCTTGTCTCTTATTCTTATGCAACACTTGTTGCAATGATATGAAATCAGTCTAACAAGAATTTCAGGGCAAATACTTTGAATGCTGGTGAAAGCATGAGTGTCCAAGGTGTTTGCAAGACTGCCAGGACTTTTGCTAGAGTCCTCCAATGTTGTACCAGTATCCTTTTCTTCATGGCATGTTGAAGTGCAACCATCTGCCATTCTTTGGGTGGCACATGAGTGTTGCCGAGGGACTCTACAGCCTTTGTAATATCTTTCACTTTTTCACAATCTGCAGCTTCAGAGGTTGAGAGTTGTGGCTGAAGTTCCTCAGAACTCTCCTTAGTGGCAGCCATTCATGCTCCAATAATGGGAATATCTAAATGTTTGGTAGAGGCACTTGACTTGTCACAAGTGGCTTTGGACATTGACACAGTGACAAGGGGAAGACAATTGAAAGCACTCTGAAAGCTTGTCTGGGCAGGTAAATCTGTCTCAACCACAAGGTATAACTACACTAGGATTAGTGTCTATTTGTGAACACTTGAAGCAATACATATGAATCAAAAGTTTTGAAGAAACCAGAAAGTCCATTTTAGACTGAAAAGATACCACAACTGTAAGATAGTATAGGGAAGGCAGCAGATCCAGTAGAGGCACACACACAGGATGGCAGGCATGGTGGGTAACAAGCAGCCGACTTGATCCATGAACCAATCTAAATCTAGGTGGTCATTTGGCTGTTGCTGTGACCCCATAAACAAGTTGAACTGGGACATCAACTCTGTCAGGGGTCATTAGGGAGCACAAAGTATGTTTTATTACAGTTACACAATTATGGGACAGTTTCTGACACACATGACAAAAGGGCTTCTCCAGATTGGAAGCTCACTACTTTGTAGCATGTAGTAATGAAGCTGCCCTGATGGAAATATCCATAGCTTGACTCATTTTGGAGAGAAATACCCTATTGGTTACATAGCCTTGGCTATTGAAGGGAAGTAGATAAGAGATTTTGTGCCATCATTGGACAGCCTTGTTGTGCTGATTTGATGTCAGGCAAAGTTGTTATACCAGGTGTAAACCATCTTACCCTTTCTGGATTGTGCTTCTTATGTGTGTTCTCATATCTGTGTGTCATATGCATGAATTCAGCTAACTTCAACTCTAGAGCTCTGCTCTCAAGTCCACCTTTTGCCCAAGAAACAGTTAGGAGTTCCCAGACTTCCTCTTTATATCTTCTTTCATTCTGTTCCTTGTACCTTTAACTCTTTCATATTAGGCTCACCTCTTAGATTCAACCATAGCTGTGTTCAACTGTGGACACAGCTCCAGCTTATTTCTCCTCTGTCTCTGTCTTCATCCACATATGATTATATTCCAAACTCCACCTCCATATATAAACCTCTGTACTCAATACTTGTACTCTAGTTTGAATATCGACTTAGACAGTCAATCTCTACTCCTTTCCTATCATCCATCTCCGATCTTAAACCCACGTGGTTCTCCTCCAATCTCTGACCCTCCGACCAAATTTGGGGACACAACATTGACAAGGGCGCACCACATATGGTGAAGCCGCAGTCCCTTCTGACCCAAAACTCCAGAGTTCTGGAGTTCTTTCAGGAGTTGACCCGGTCTTAACAGAACTGGTCATTGTGTGCTAAACAGCTAATGGGATTTTCCCCTATCGCTGTGTCAATGTCCAGTACATCCATTGCTGACAGACTCGTGACCAGGCCTCTAGTAATCTTAGCGAGCCATAGAATGTGAGCTGATGAGGTAAGAGGAGGCAATGAGATGGAAGAGTGAAAGAAAGGAGGTCATCTTTTTAAACCCAAGCCAGCTACTGCAGTTTCACACAGCACATCAACGACTTGTTTAGTGAGTGATCAGGCTGGTTGCACTTGCTGTTCATTACATCCTGTATGCTGCACATTCAAAATCAAAGTCCTTGCACATTCCACAGCTTGGTAATATGGCTCTCTGATGTGTCTTCAGGCAGTTCAAAGATATAAATGAAAAATGATTACTGCCTCTGTGGAAGAATCATCAATGTATGTGCCTATGCTTCCCACTCCTGGCAAACTCATGGTAATGGCAACATAGAGAGCTAGTGAAATTCATCATCACCATACCCCACATATCTGCAATGATACAGTCTTATTTCTGAGGAGTGGCCACCTATGAACACTATGAAATTCACCTCATGCTTTTCCAAATAATACAGCATCAGGTATGTATTTGTATTGTGTGTCATCCAGCAAACTCTGACACTGATCAAACTTTTCAAATTCAATGACAATTCTCCTAAGTGGGCTGACACTAGCTTTAGACCATTGTTCTTGGGTTAATTCCATCTTCAAGATACATTTGTATAAGAATATCAGACACATCACCAACAACCATATAACAGAAGAGTAGATAGTCTAAAATTGCAAGAGAAAACTATTGACCATCAAGAACAGAAGACTGCTGAACAAACCTCTTGAGAGTGAACAACAATAGAAATCCCCTATTTCCTTGATTGTAGTTTTAGCTCCTTGTAAATTACCAATCATCAATTTGTGAATTACATTAGAAGCAATGAGGAGACACAGCAGGAAATCATCACCCTCATCAACTTCCAGATATTCATTGGCTCACTCGGAGTCAAGGATAGATGATTTTCCACATATGATGACAAAAGTCTGTTCTATTCTATTCAAAAAGTATCAAAAATATCTTGACTGCATTTCTTCTTGGTCTCTTGGTCTGTCAGTCCCCCTCAAAGACTGTCAGAGTGTCATAGGTTGTCTTCAGCACTATACTCTGGTCCTTTCTGATGACAGCTCCCATCTTCCATCCTTGTACAAGTTCTCTGTCTCTTTCAAGAATTCTGACAATCTTTTTGTTCATCACTGCATCCCACCACAAATTGCAAAAGATATCTCCTCATGGAAGGATACCCTGGGTGCTGATTGGTATAGGTGTTCCATTTCCACTTCATCCAATCCTTTGCTTTTATTGGTTTTTGTTCATGCTTTCTCTTTCTTTAGTATTGGCCTTCTCATTGATGGCCATTGGCTTATCTGAGAACTGTAGTTGGGCTGAAAGGCAGATGGCCACAACATCAGCTAGGGAGAGATGGTGGCAGTTGACTTGGGCCTTTACACCCTCATTCAATTGAGCTTCCATAACTATCACACTACCCTCCACTCAGACAACCAAGGTGTCGTTGGTGCTCTCAAGGCAAGTAGAGCCTGCAACTTCACTCAGAATGGGGTACTTCATCATATTGTAGCTAACTTCCATGACTTTAAGATCTGGTTATCAGTGGTTTGGATGAAGTCAGAGGACCATATTTCTGACTTCATTTCTTGAGGTATTTTTCCATTATCCTCTGTTTGTTATGACTGTCCACCTTCCTTTCCCTCATATTTAAAATGTTTGGTCACTCTTGTGTAGTTCACACTACTTGTATGCTTTGTTGAATGATATCGCCAGTTTGTTGTTATTTGCTTGTTTTATTCTCCTTGATCAGTTTTGACCATGTATGATGAGGTTGATGTTCCTTCCTATGATTTCCTTTGTACTGCTTGACCAACCCAAACTCTCCTTCTCTGCCCTAATCAAGGTAAGGGTCAAACTTTCTCTTGATCATACCTGGGCAGACTCCATTCTCAAGAAATATTATGAGATCATCAAAGAGTTTCACTCTTTTTGTAACAAAGAAAACATATCTACTCACCAACATCTACCTGCCAATGAACACCTCCTCTATGCCTTTGCCACCTACTGTGTTGGCTCCCTCACTGGGGTTACAGTTCATGGTCACATGACTGTCATCAAAGCCTAATATGTCTACAATGGTGTTTGCTGGCTCAGGGGTCCTAGACTTCATTATATCTTCAATAACATGGCCAATTTGGCTTCTCAAACCTTCAAACCCACATGTCCTCTAGTTTTGTGGGCGATACTATTCATTCTTGCCTTCATCTATGTATGCTTCTCTAGACCACTTTGACTTCTGCTGCCTAGCAGTGGCCTGTTTCGTTATCTGGGGACAAGTCCACTTGAGTGAGATCCTCTCATCTTGGGAGAAATCCTTCAAACCTCTCTCAATCTCTTGCTGCTACCACCTTTTTCCCCCTTTCAACACGAATGGCTCTTGCAAATACCATCTTCCTTTCACAAAGGTGGCCAAATCCAAAGGGGAGGATGTGATTATCTGTTGCCAAAGCAACTCCTCTGACCCTATCACCACACTCCTATTATAAGGGCTGCTACCTTTTCACTTTAATTTACACCAACAGACAATAATCATTTTAGATTGATGTAGTAGTAAAGGTAAAGGTATGAGGGCCATCTCAGTGACAGCTCTCTCTCTTATATACACTATATGAGATATAAGCATAAATAAGTATTATCATGTCAGTCACACATTGACTTAAGTCAATGCATGATCAACATGTGTGTTATAAAGGGGCTAATGCCCAATAACAGAATGAATCCCTTACACCCTCCCCTTATAAGACAGTGTATGCCTTAATCATGAGCAAGTAATGGAAACAAATAAGGTATATTAGGTTCTGAAATGAAAGAAAAACAAATGTCCAGGTGGTAAGTAAACAAAAGGAAAAGGAAAAGTCAATATGTATCTATGAACATATCAAGAACTACATCATCCCTGTGCATCACATCCCCCCACACTTGTCCAAGTGCTTGAGATCACTTTCCATTAGTATATCCTCTGAGGACCATAAGTCTACCCTTAGAATGGAGGGGAGTATGTAATGGGTGATCACCTCACTGAAATGTTCAATGATCATGATGTCTTCCATGAAGCTTGGATCATGAGCAAGAGGTATGATATCCTCAAGCTGAACATTAAGAGCAGTGGCTTCAGCTATATACCACTCTCTCATACAATTGAGTCCCTCATTCATGATAGGACAGCTCAGTTCAGCTTGCATCAATACATAGGTGGCCATAGTGGCTGTATTCTCAAATCCCCTAGATGCCTCAATCTGGTTGATCATTTTTCTCATGAGGCACCACACTCAAGGGATGGCATCATCAGCCTCTTGTGCTATAATCTCATTGGCAGTGAGATATGCTACAATTTCAGCCAGTGTGGCCTCCTTAGAGAATATGTCATACCATGGGGCACCCTAGTGGACAGCAGGTCCAACCTCTGCCCAACAGAGCAAGACATGATACTGCCTGGGTACAAGGAATAAGCACACCAGTTTGCACTGCCACACCATATGGTTATAGTTGTGCTGTGAGACTAGTACAAATTGTTTTAAAATGAGGAAACCTCATACATTCGAGAGGCAAGGATGATCCCGAGGAGAGTCCTCATCATTATAAACAGCATGCTGTCCTAAAGCTTCTGAGAATAATCTATGAAGGCTACTCTGTTTCTCCTTAAAAATGTACTGTTGTTGACATCATTTGATGAAATTGACCCATTCATCAATGAAGACATGTGGAGCTGGAGCCTTGCAAGGCATCAGTGGGTTCCTTGTTGCAACACTGATGTGAATTTGACCCCTCTGTCAGGAGACATATATGGTAGATGTTGCAATAGAAACAGGTATGATGATCTGGTGAGATATCAATGCTGCTAGTGGCTGAACCTCAGGCACAATGACAGGTATGGTAACTGGAGCAGGCTCCAACACATCATTAGATTGAGGGTTAGGCTGGTCCAATCTCATTGATTGCTGAGGTGGGAGTGCAGTAATAGTAATCCTGGCCCACTGGTCTTGGATCCAAGTCTACTGCTTATGTTCACGCTATTGGATGACTGCAGCTTCTTCTTTTCAGTTTTGTCATTTTTGCCTGGTCCTCTCAGTGTACCACATTGATGGTTTCCAAGAGTGGACTGTAATGTGCTACAGATCATTCATGGGGTGGTCCTTATGTCTCTTCCACAAATTAAGGTATGTGATCAAGTCTAGTGCCTGGCGAGTCTTTAGTGCATTGCCCTCTGTCTCGTGTTGTGCCACTTCAAAGAGGGGATACAGCTCGTCGCATGAGTTAAACAGTTGAATGGGCCTCATTGTATTGTCTCCAAAGCAGGGGGTCATGTCTGGGAATGCTCTTGCTATTTGATGGGTGATGTATCCATTTGCAATGCTTTGTAGTGCCTCTTCCCTCTTCCTTCCTTGGTATGCATAGAACTTGTGCTTGTATCAGAAGAAGAGTGTTTTTCAACCATTCTGGTTGGTTCTATCTCCTAGTTTTAGAGTGGAGACAGGACACTTGTTTCTTGTACATAAGGGATAGGAAGAGTCTTGCCAAGACTGGGACATTGTCAAACATGCAAGACTGTTCAATCACAGGTACAGGGGGCACAGTGTCAGGCATCAGGTCTACATCCTTATAAGGAAGGATGGGTATTGTTTTATCATATTTGACAGTGAAGACATATTCCTTGCCTTTGCAGGATAGAATAGCATAAGTAGGTTCATTACACAAATGTTTCAAGAGAGAGGTTGGTATAGATTGAGCAAGGGTATCCTGCAAGTGTTCTTGAAGAGAAGAAGGTGGCACCATCCCACTCTCCCTCAAAAAAGAAAAAGGAGTGACACCAGAATCAAAGACAGATGACCAGAGACCAGGGACCAAGTGTGATAAGTCAATGTCCATGGGACCCCCAAGGGAGACAACCTGAGCCTGCTCAAGCTGTTGCATCTCGTTGAGAGCAGATGTAGGGGATAGAGCAAATACAAGCTTGTGACCAGACTTGAGCTAAGCTTGGATAGTATGTAACTCCTTGTGAAGGGAGTTGCATTTATCCTTAACATGCTTGATTTGATTCTACAGAATGGAGTATAGCTCCTAATGCTTGTAAGTTGGCACATCATTGACAAGATTGTCAAAGGCCTTGAAGATTCCTAGGGTATTGAGAGCCGCTCCCTCCATGATGTGATACACAAATGTGTTGCAGTAGGGACAAGAGTCTACATGGCAAACCAATAGGAACATATAATGATTCACCCAACAATGATGTGCAGGAAGGAGTACTAGAGATAGTGGGCATTGCAAGCATTGATGGTGCTCCTGTGAGGATGAATGGCCCTGATGCTATTTGCAGTCAAGTCTCCATAGGGAGTCATGTTCGCAAGGTACCAGCATCTCAGGAGTGATATAGGAATCACACAAATGTGAGCAACCTCATGAGGACATGTAGGAGGAAGAACAAGAGTGGGAGTATGACATGGTAGTGGCAAGAAGACAAGAGTGAGTTGTGATGAGAGAGACATGACATGAAGTAATTAAAGCAGACTGAATTTGAAAAGAAACAGAAAAGGCAAAGAACAGAAAAAGGAATATGTCAACATAAACTTTAAACTACACATTACATAATGGTTGTTTGTTATTCTTTTGTTTGTTTTTGTTTTTTGTTTTTGTTTATTTTATTGTATGTGTGTATGTTTGGCTAGATGACAATTTGTGCTCAAGACCTAGACTTTGCGTGAGATGTTACACCGTCTACCTTGCGAGGTAGTTGGCAAATGCTTAGTACTTCTTGAAGTTCAAGGTACCTGTCCAAGGCCTCAAGCTCTTTGCAATTAGAACTAGACTCCCATGTGGGGTCACCTAGGTTCCATTTGACCAGTAAATTAATTGTGTTACTGTTCTATCTGTTTGTGACGATCTCATTGACTAGCCATTTGGTGTCTCTATCATTATTTATGTTATAAAAGGCATGTGCATCTCATCTTGGGAATGGCTTGTCATCATTCATCTCATATTAGTATAATCAATCAATATGAAACTTCGTCTATAAGTACTGTTGGTGCAATTCTTCTAGTAAATTCAAAGTGTAAGATCTGGTCCTATGATCAGCCTTGATGATCTTTATCAGGTCTACGTATCTAGGGATTAATTTCCTAGCACACTCTTTGGACATAGTCAAATTCAGATCTCCAACTTGGAGAGGCTCTCCTTCCCTTTGCTGTTTATTAGTGTGATATGCCTGGATTACCCAGCTCTTGATGATTACATCATGAGTTAATTCCAGGTTCTCCTTTGCTTGTTGTACAAATAAGCGAATACCTGGTACTAAGGAGACTATCCCTCCTTTAATTCAATGGTTCAGAATGGGCATATACCCATAGTTCAGCTCAAATGGGGCAAATCCCATAGAGCCGCTTATGCTTGAATTGATGGTGAATTCGACCATTGGTATCTTTGTCATCCAATCTCTTTGGTCTGGTTGTACCAGTAATCATAGTATCTGGACTACATTTCTCACTGTGCGTTCTGATGTGCTGTCTGTCTGCAGATAAAATACAATAGACATCATAAGCTTAGTATTGTGTATTTAGTATAGTGCTTGCCAAAACATTGATGTGAATTTGCTATCACAGTCAGATACTATCAATTCTGGGAGTCTGTGAAGACATACTACCTTCTGTAGATATTTAGTTATGAGCTCTGACACTCAAATTGTTGTCATCACTGGAACTAGGTGAATCATTGACATCAGTCAACAAATCACTACCCAGAGGTAGTTGTACCCTTCACTCTACAGGAATGGACTGACAAAGTTCATTGCAATTGATCCCCAAGGTTGAGTAGGTATGGGTAAGTTGTGTAATAAACCTCTGGGCGATTGATTTTCACTTCCTCAAAGTTGTCAAATTGATTGTCTTCAGGAATACCCTGATCACCTGAGGCTTCCTCTTGTGGGTCTACCTCATCCTTAGTATCATCCTCTTCTTGTCTGTTGTTGCGTTCAGCCTGCTGGGTATCATCCTGCTCTGTTTCTTCATTCTGAACATCTACAGCAAACAGACCCATTTCAGTTGCTCTGTTTTTTCATTTTGAACATCTATGGCAAGCAGACACTGTTTCAGTTGTTCTGTCTTCATTTTAGATGAAGTGGGACACTGAGGCATCATATGGCCTTCTTTGCCACAGCCATAGCAGGTTATTCCAGCCAGGAACTTTCCTACAGTTTGTGTCTTAATAGGTTCACTTCCCTGCCTCTCTTTACAGTGGAAATTACCGCTTTCTGATCTTCCACCAAAGCAGGTGGTTCTGCCTTTGTGATGGTAAAGGGTATTTCTTTTTTTTACAAACCAAGGTTTATCTTGACAACTGCTGGGTTTACCCTTTTTCATATCCTTGCTCACTTGTGAGCTGACTGTCTCATTTGAGGATCTTCCTCCTGAATCATATTTGGTTCTAAGATATAATGCAATTCCTTTCTCAGCAGTTTCCATGCATCTCACCTCTTTGAGGATTTCCTTGATTGTCAAATACTTAGCAGAAATGCCTCTAGCTTCAAAAACCAATTTAATAATCATGTGGGGTAATTCATGAAGAAGCTTCCTTCTGAATGAGTAATTATCTGGTAGTTGGATCATGCGTCTTACCTGGCATTTCAGATCATTAAAAAATGCTAGTACTTTCTTTTCAGTGTCATATCTCAAAATCCTAGTCCTGAATTCGTCTATTGGGTAACTTAACCTCTTGGTCATACCACTGGGCAGCTATATCCTCAAGGTACAAACCTGTGTATAAAACACAGTCTCTGTCGTGGTATGGCCCAGTAATCTTGAATGTATAGAAACACTTTAACAACTGGTTGAGCCAGTTATCAAAATTTTCCGGGCTGTCCTACCTGCTAGGTTCATCATCTTGATCTCAAGTCCAACCTGACCTAGTGGTTCTCCCACCATATTGTATATTCTTTGGGCATATCACTCTTGCATAATGTCCATATACAATTCATTGCCAGAGGATGTACCTCCTGAGATATTGGCATCTCTAGCGTACAGGTTGTAGATTAGCACTTTGGCGTTGACCAAGTTCTTAGTCACTGTCTGGTTCCATTTTGCTACCAGAGTCATTGTCCTTTGGACTATTATCTGGATTATCTCCAAGAGGCCTAGGAAGTGGAGGTTCTTGTGGAGGCCTGTCATCTCCAATTACAAAGTTGTCATTTACTTTGGCATCATGATGATGTAGCAGGTTATGCCTAATAGGAATGTGATTTCCTCTTTCCTTGTCATGCAGGTTCTCTCTAGGGCAACCTGTATGTCTTTTCTTAGTTTGTTTATCTATTACTGCACATCGATACAGCTTGTTCAGCTTTGCACTGTTGTGTTATGTGTCACTTGATTGTCTTAGGATCTCTACTGAGGTATTCTGGACATCCCAGGACATTCACAAGGAATTCTCATTGTGGCACTGGTCTTGTGTGCTGTCCAGCGGATGCTGGGTTGTCATATAGATTATTCAAATCTGACATTTCCAATATCTGGATTTGAATTTCTATGGGCTTACTTTCCCATTTGATTGACCTATCAGACATAGTCACTGAGTCATCATCTCATGATAGACTTGCAACAGTGCCATTGTCTCTGGTTCCCTTGATAGGGACAGAATCTCATAGATGCCTATTGTCTGTATTGCTTCTGACGCAGGCATCGATTCTGCCTATGGTGTACTGATAGACATTGTAGTATTGCCTTGTTCTATCATAGAGGGAGCTCAGAAAGCTGGCTCATCACCTTTTGTAAGAAGCTTTCAGCTAGTTTGGCTGACTCAGGCTTGTCGAACCCTCTGGACATAGGCTCTATGCCCTGGTCTGCATCTATGTGTGGGGGTACATTGCACTTTCTTCCCTGCATAGAACTCACAGTTGGTTTTGTTACTGACAAATGAGTTAACTCATCAGTCAAGGATTTCGAAACCCTCTCAAGCAGCATTTTGGTAGCATGGGTATTTGCTCTTGTCGCTATGTAGCTCATCAGTCTCTTTGATGATTGTCAAAAAAGTATAAGAGTTACTACCTTTTCACTTTAATTCACACCAACAGACAATAATCATCTTAGATTGATGTGATAGTAAATGTAAAGGTATGAGGGCCATCTCAATGACAGCTCTCTCCCTTATATACACTATATGAGATATAAGTGTAAATAAATATTATCATGTCAGTCATGCATTGACTTAAGTTAATATATGATCAACATGTGTGTTATAAAAGGGCTAATGTCCAATAACAGAACAAATCCCTTACACCTATCCCATCTTGTAGTCAATCAAGTCCCTTCAAACCTTCCCTTATTCTCCTATAGAACTCCACATGGCTAGCATTGCCTTACACATAAGCACCTGATGGCTTGTTGCAATGCAGTGTGGTCCTTTCATCAAATTCCTACCATCACTGGCCACTTCTTTTGCATTGGCAGTACCACAGAGTTTCTCATTGCTAGCATTCCTCCCGACATTGTAAAAGCCCTCAGCCGCTGGTCCTTAGACGCTTTCCTCCACTATTGGTGCTTCCTGAACCATCTCATCCCTCTGCACATTGAAGATCTTCCCTCCTCTGCTCTGTCTCCACTGAGGAAGCTGGGTATACACTCTTCATTGTGCTCCTGCAGCATCACCTCTTCATTTGGGCCAGTCTTGTCTCCTCCAGTCTCTAGTATACTCCAGATGGATTTCTGGCCAGTCATGTGACTTAGGTACCATCCCCTGGTACTGGTCTCATCTGCTCTCCTCCATCTGATGAAAAACCTCTCCTTCCTAGTCTAGCCTTTCCTCTTCTCTCTTCCAACAAGATCAGCCCCAAAATGGTAACATCCACTCTGGTGAAGAAAGTTGAGTATAAAACCATCCAGACTACTAGAGGTATGAAAAAAAACTGAGGAAAATGTCACCATCAAAAGAAGTAAAAGAATATACATCTTTACAGGGATCTACCACCAAATTCTGTTTAAGGACTGAGGGCAACTAGCCAAGCTTGGGATCAACTCAGGACAACTCTACAGTCCACTATGAGTAACCAAAGATGATATTAGAGGTATAGAGCAAGGATATAGTACTTGCAGTCTACTATGAGTGACCAAAGAAGCTCAGAGTGGACTTGTAGGAGAATGTATGCTTCAAGTATAAATACTAGCAAACAACTGGCAAGCCACATCAGCCATATGTATCATCACAAAGTGAAAGAGGTGCCACACAAGTACAGAATAAGGCTAGAAAGGTGTGGAAAAGTGGTAGATAGGAAACTTGAATATGGAGAACATCATGAGAGTAAAATGAAGATGAATAGAGTGTGAAATCACCAAATCTAACAAGTCCTTCTTGTCACAGCTTTGTACTTCTTTATTTTCAGGTAGTCCTTTCAATACTGATGATCTGGATCACTCTAGTATGCTATTTAAATTGTCTAAAAACAGGGTCATTCATATCTCTTGTCTCATATATAT
>JBBPKZ010000028.1:0-14721 GCA_038089575.1 Phylloporus pelletieri
GGCGAGAGGTGTGCGATCGGAGACAACGCTTGCAGTTGTTTGATATATTTAGCTAGCGTGCTTGAAGAAGACGAACTTTGTCTGAAGGATGCAGCCGAAGTAGTGACATTCGGCACAGTTTTCGCGGACGGGATGTTTGTGATCGCATCGAAATCGTGGACACCATTATGTTCGTGCTGGTCGTAAACACGGCGAAGATACTGCGAGGGGTGAGCACCAGATCGACGATTTTGAGAAGGGACAGAAAGCGAATACTCGGGAGAACCAGCTAATTCGGGAGAAAGCGTCGAACAATAAGTCAAATATGGAGAAAAATGGGAAGACCACTGGGGAGACGAGGAATTCGGTGGCGTAGGGAGAATACTTTGGACTTGCAATTTTTGTTTCTGAAGCGCTTGCCTACACAACTGTTGTTGGCGGTACTGTTGCGCAAGTTCGATCGGTGTTTGTCTCGCAGCAGGAATGACCGATTCATTGGGACGAGGCTCAACAAAGATACGAGGATACGACTGTGGATATCCTGACGCCACAGAAGCTGGAATAACAGGGTCGAATCGTCCCGGATATGTACTGAACGAATCCATATCAGCCAAGGAGGTTCGGAGGGCATGTCGAAGACGAGCGAGTTGCCATTCCAGAACACGATTGTTATCAACCGGAAGCACGTCTGAATCATTCAGGAGATTATCCGAAGCGGAAGGCGTCGATTGTCCTTCGTTCCACGGAAGCCCACCGACGATATCTTGATGGATTTCGATATCGGATGAGAGTTGACCATGTCTATCGTCATGGGCCGGTCGTTGTGTCCGAGCAAAGCTAGACTTTGTATGAGTCAGGTGTATGGAATTCTGTGGGCGAGGCAACTTGGGAGCTTGCTGAGTAGGCACCCTCTTCTTTTGCAGACGTGGTAGAGCGTAACTAGGTCCGTGTGAAAGGGTGTTTTGGGTATTGTCAGGCTGAGAGGGGAATCCTTCAATGCGAATTTGGTTATGGGGTTGATCGTCTGGACCCAAACCCCAAATCATTTGGGCTACGTTATCAGGTTCCTCAATAATGGTTCCCTCGGCGCCGCTATAGAACTATCAGTATCCAAGTTGTTTCACAAAGATGACAACTCACGATGGACATCTGGCATACGGCAAGGAGAGGGGCCCGTGGAGAGCCGGTATTGGGCGGGGAGGAGAGTTCGCCCACGTAACCCAATCTAGGATGATTTGGATCACTGCGATGAGTCAGTAACCTTGATGTATGCGTGTAAATCACCTTCATCTTCCTCGATAAGCGGTTCTGGAGAATATTTCTTCCGCAAGAAACCTTCTGGGAGTTGAGCACCGGCCGCAATGATGAGAAGAGACTCTGGAGAGGAGGGGGGAGAAGGAGTTTGTGGAACATCGGAAGGCGCATGGAAAACGCGAACACGCTCGCGGCGTCCACTATACGATCCAAACGAATCGCTGGCTGCGGTGGAGGGGGATCGGGAAAGTTCTGCAGATGGCTCCAGCTCTGGCCGAACACGGTCGGGCATAGATACAACTCGTTTTCCGTGGCGGTCATAAAAGATAAATGGAGTTTCGCTCTTTTTTTCTGGCATTGATACGATGCGCCGGTTCAAGATTTCGCTGGGAGGGCACCGAACAAGTTTACGTTTAGAAAGTCGGCGAGAAACTAGTGTGGCGAGTATTGGGCTAATCGGACTTTGCGGAACGACATACGCGCTGCCTGAGGTGGGAGGAGTCAATGAGTGAGGCGCGTATGCCTCTTGCTCGAGTCCATGGCGTTTCAGGAGGGGTGCGGCCAGCACCACAGCAGGGTCAGCATATGGGGAGGGTACGGCGCCTGTTTCAGTTTGGACCGCCTGATCTACGTACTCCTTGATTAGACCCATCGGCGAGGTGCGACGACGATGGGGGAGGAGGGAAGATGGGGAGGATACCAGCGGGCCCTATTTATTTATGGAAGGTGAGATGGAACGAATTCAATGTCCGCTACTCCGCGATGGCAGCTCTGCCGACTTGCCGAGCACGTGATATCCGACGGACAATTTTCCAAAAGAGGAAAGGCGGTGTGATAGGACAAGTTTCGCAATTCCCACCATAGCATCACGCCTCCTTGTCGCCGTCGCCGTCGTCCGCGCCCCCGTCCATGCCATAGTCAACAGGGATGATCATTTCCGACGAAGACGACCAACTAAAAGATCCCCCCGTTGTTGTCCCCACCATTCGTTGCCCGGAGCCAGCAGCGAGTCGTCCTCTTGGTCCGTTGCCCGACTATGAAACATCCCAGGCATTGGCCTTTCGCGACTTCAACGAGTCGCAGATCACTCTTTACAAACCCCCGCCTCGACGCCGCTTTCTCGACTCTCGCTTTTGGAGAGCCGCACTCATCTCACTTGTTGTGTACATTTTCCTCTCCCTCGTTATTGGCGTTCCAATTATTATCCATGTTAGTTTTCTACTTCTTCAACCCTTCTCCCCTGATCTTCCATCGACAGCAAGAATCCGAGAACCAGCAGAAATACTCTTACAGTGCACTCGCTTTTACCCTGCCTTGGCCAACTAAGAGCTTCGGTTTCAACCCTGGGGGCACAAACGCGTCAAGCCCGCCACAATCAGCGATAGTTCCTGTCTGCAATAACTGGACAGAGGTCGAATATCTTGATAGTGGATATGGTTCCATCGTCCTGGCGATGTATGTTCCCTTTCTCGCTAGGCGCTACTTTTTTGTTAATGCCATTCGGTCACTTTACAGAACTGAAAACTACATTTCCCCAAATGGACTGTTTAGCTTCACTTCAAACGCATCGTCCTCCGATGATATCAACCATGTCCAGGGTGCTTTTTTTGCTGGTATCAATCCCAACGAAACTGTTCAAGAGGCTGTCCTTTCAATCACAATGCAATCCTCCTCCCCCAGCGTTTTCAGTCGGACCTCTGTCTGTCGTACTGTTGCCGATAACTTCACTGACATTTCCCTCTATGTTTGTCTTCCGCGTTTACATTTCAACTGTTCCGTGGCGATACTCACACTCTTCTAGGCCCCAAACAGCCTCACTTCAACCGACAGTATCCAATACAATATCACTCTCCTCTTCCCGCAAAGCCAAGTTCCTTCCCGGGTAGACTCCTTCCGCACGTCTCTGCCTCTATTTGATCAAGAGTTTGGCTCCTTCGACGACAGCGTCACGTTTGGCAAAGTCACTATTGAGGGCGCTGTCTCTCGAATAACTGTTGAAGTAAGTGATCTGGAAAGTTGGTAACCCCCTCGTCTGATACTTACGATGACAGTCCATACGAGCTGACAGGATACTGGTCGACACATCGCTAGAACCGGTCACGGGAACATTCCACGCCAGCACTTCCCTTCTTATCAGCACTGTCTTGGCGTAAGTCGGTTCGGCGCTACCTGCTTGAGTCGTATTCATGACAGTATCGTTATTATTGACAGTCCTATCTTAGCCAATATAAGCCTGTACAATGATCCCGGGTCACAATTTCCTACTATCCTTGACGTACACACCGGACAAAGGTGGGCTTCTCTACCATCTCCATTGGTTATACAGTGTCTGACATTCCTTTGTAGCAATTTGACTGCGAACGTCACCGTCTTAGTTCCGAACGTGAATCCTCCGCTTCGACCCAACTTCCTTGCGAACCTTCGCACTTTTTCTGGCTCTTTGTCCACTAGCTTCTTGCATCATCCATCCTCCTCTCCGGCCGCTATCGAGCTAAACGTCTTCAATGATCTCGGTCCAGTCGATGTTATCCTTGACTCCTTCTTTGAGGGACTATATCAGGTGTCCACCAAACAAGCATTTGCGTCAGTTACACAAGGCAGCACGACTATGCCAGATCCTTGGGCTCCTGGGCTGGAAAGAACCATGGTTACATATTCCAATTCATCTACACGATCCCTCGGATGGATTGGTTGGGGAGACGTTTCGATGCCATGGAATGGGTACCAGCAAGGAGAAGTAATGATTGACTCCTCGCTTGCAAACGTGACGCTATCATTCCTGGGATGATTAGCTTTCGGATGAAGCGGCAAGCATCTTCGTTTACTCGTTGGCTGATCTAGTGGGACATCCGGCCTATCTACTTCGCTACTGGTCTAGGTATATCACGTTATCCTGGCCACGACCCGATGATCCAGGTCTCTTGGACGACTTCCTACCGTCCGACCTGTTATCGACATGCTTCGTTCTTCAAACTCCTTCTGAATTACGGCCCACTGGCATACATTCTCTGGAGGTTCATAACTTAATAGACAGACTCTGACTGCAATCATTTGACTACTCTTCTTGCTACTTCTGTAATATTTTCCATTGAAGGATTCCACAATCTATGTATTCAAACTGAGTTGGTTTATATAAAACAAATCACTCCAGAAAGCTCGAATTGCATTATGTGTCCATTCCACAATCCCATGCACCGCGATGTCTCACCAATGGGACCACCGTCACTCGTTCCGCATCTCCTTCCCCAGGTGGGCCCATGTTCCACCAACACGGCGCGCAGAGCAAGCAAGGACTCTCACCTAGCCGGATATCCCCTACAATAGCGAGCACTGCAGGAGCTCTGGCACAAGCTTTGCAGATGTCGCCAACGGTGGGCGTGACATGTGCGGTGAGAGGGTAACCAGACGGTGGATCGAGGGGATGAGGCAACCTGCGTAGTCACAAATCCGTCAGGAGAGACACGCAAGAGTGCTCAGCAGCACACGCCTGATCTGATCGACGACAATAAAATGTTCGCAGTTGCCTTGATGGAGCATCCAATAC
Source organism: Phylloporus pelletieri (assembly GCA_038089575.1). Classification (NCBI taxonomy): domain Eukaryota; kingdom Fungi; phylum Basidiomycota; class Agaricomycetes; order Boletales; family Boletaceae; genus Phylloporus; species Phylloporus pelletieri. Next base: position 4,778 of record JBBPKZ010000028.1, read on the forward strand.
GGTTGATTGATTCGGAGAGTGAGGGAGACAAAAGGTGTCTCGCTCAGCGGCGTGGGTGACTTGGTGATCTGCGGTCGCTTTTCCTCTGGCAAGCCTTGCAGGTGAGATAGGAGTTTGCTACGGCATAGAGGTTAAGGCGTGTTGCTCAAGGGAAGAGACTGGACATACTCGGCGTAATCATTGTCCCGTCGTCCGTCCCCATAGACAACCCCTTCGATGAGCAACAAGCATCCTCGTTCATTGGATTCTGGACCCTGCTCTTCGCTTTCATATGTGTATCCGACCACATTGCCCTGGTTGCCGATCACCTCAGTTGGCATGTCACTTGAGTCGCAGGGAATTACTCCGACGAAATCCGCAAGGGTTTGAGAGGAGAGTAAGACATGCTGAGAGAAACGAGTGAGCTGGCTATGAATATAGGGGATACGGTTGAACACAGTAAGTGTAACAAGCGCATCTCGGTGCGATGAACTTTGTGCTGGAGAGGGCCCCGAGTCTACCCCAGTAAGGCAAGGAGATGGAGAGGTTGGTGGATTGCAAACCAACGTGCCATGTCCAGATTTCTTGACGTTTTTGAGCGCATTAAAGTCCGAGTGCTTGGATGCGCGCATGAAAAATGCGGATCCCTTGCTCAATCTGCGCGACAAGTTGCAATCAAGTTTTTGCAGAACGGCATGTAAATCGTACCCCCAACATTGAAGAGAAATGGTTTCCAGCTTCTCCTGTAACGCGCGTACCTCTGATTGGGCTTCCACCACTTCGGGATCGGGCAAACGCTTTCGCTTGCGACTCTTTGAGGCAAGGCCGCCAGCCTGGCTATATACAGCGCTTACTACCGCAGTATGCGTGCGTTGAAGATGCGCGGAGAGCATAGGGTTGTTCCACACCTCCTCAACAGTAGCCTTGAGCTCGGAGACACTGTCGGAGGGATCGAGAACGTGAATTCCGGACAAGATATAGAACATTTTCGTTGAACGTACCTACCAGTGCACTCTGCCTGTACTGCGGCGCGTTCATCTTCTGCAAGGCTCTGCCAACCAACGTGATTGAGCAAGTCGACTCTAGAGGGGAATAGAAGCGGGTCGGTGTCGTGGAGAAACTTGCGGACAGGTATGGGCTCTGAAGGAGGACCAAAGAAGGAGTCATACCCTCTGGTGATGTCAACGCTCATACCGTAGTGGTGGTCACTTAGACAAAGACATCCAAGTTGGGGGGGGGGGTCATTCCACCCCCTCACCCTCGGCGTCAACGAACGACCTCCTCTAGAATTGTCTTACCGGATCAACGACCTCAATATTGTTGAAGGAACATTATTCAAAATTCAGATTCCGGCCTGAGACGTGATGCGTGAATCCATTCCAAATAGTTTGTAGACGGTACATGCCATGTAGATACGTATGCAGTTCCTATGACCAGAAAATGGTACTAACCAGGTCGTCGTCGTGGCAGAGAAGTAGCTTGTCTGACAATCGCTTCCCTCGCGTGCTCCACAGCAGATTCTGAACCTAGAACCACCCGGTCTGAGTTTGACGCTCTTTGATTGGGATGGCATGGAAAACTCACCAACGATGACGATGACGTTGCTGTCTCTGCTGACGGTAATGTCTGCGCCAGTCTCAGCACGCAGACGGGCAACGTTGGCACCCTTGGACCCAACAATCCTTGGGAACGCCGAGCGATCGGCGAGCGTCAAGAAGCCAACGTGACTCATTGTCTCAGCCTGCTCAATAGCTGCTTTGAGATCGCTCTGTGCTCGCTCGAGGCTCTCGGTATCCTTTGCTTTCAGGGTCCACTCCGAATTATCCTCCTCTGCGTCTTCGTAATTAGGTCCGACTTGCCAGTTCAATTCCAGCGCATCCTCTTCGCCGTCGTCAATCCGGGCAGTGTTCTGTGGAGGATGGGTGGGTACCGCAGACTTTTGAGGGTAAGCAGATTGTTCGACGTGCACACCGTATGATCGGAGGCCACGGAAGAAGTTCCCCTGCTGCGAGATCGTGTGGTGATACTTCAAGGGTATAGACACCACGGCAGTGAGTAGTTCTACAGGAGTGTGCACTTTGTGGGCTCGTGCCTGGCAAAAAAGTCAGTCATTACACTGCGTTCATCATCTCAAGAACCATACCTTGAGTTCCTCAATTGCAGCCTCACAAGCAGAACGAGATCCAGAAACTTTGACGATATCAATGAGATCTGTGTCTTTGATTTCATCTGCGTTGACAGCCTCTCCCACTTGGTTGTAGGATCTAGAACCGGGGAACTGTACTTGGACGCCAGTGCGAGTTTGCAATTCACTCAAGTGTTGACCACCCCTGCCAATGAGATTACGGTGCTGGGCTGCTGGAATCTCGACGGCCAGCACTACGCGGTCCCTCAAAGTAGCAACCGTCTTCTCAAGCTCTGCCTTAATTCTGCCGACAAGGGCGGGTTCTCCGCGAAGACGCACTTCATCGGTAGGTTCACCCTGTCGAGGGCTGACATCGCAATTAGCCTGCGGCTAGAAACATATTCAGACTAACTTACAATCGAACGAGTCCCGCTTGCAGCCTGGAATCGGTTGGACCACCGCAACGAATGATCAAGTCCTTCAAACCCTGACCGCCAGCCCCAATGATAGCCCTATGGAACTTCGTCTCGATGACAAGTGATGCTGTCGTCTCCTCACCGACTTGCTCAGCGATTGCCAGGATAGCAGTTTTGGCAGCACCAATGGCTTCTTTAGTTCCACGAACGGAAATGTTGGTCACGGCGTTATCATCAGTAGCCCTATCGATGTCGATTTGGGCGCCGGTGTCATCCTTAATCTGATTGATACTTGCACCACCTCTGCCAAGGATACGCGCAACGGCACGGGTTGGGACTGTGAATTGGAGAACTTTGTTGGATTCCTTTTCAAACTCCAGAGCTTCAAGGAGTTCAGATTTAGCACCAGCTACACCTTTTTTGCCACCCTTGACGAGGACCTCATCAGTCTTTAGGGCTTCGCGAGTCCTGTTTTCGCCGTTCTCCGAGGATCCCCGGGGAAATGTGATCTTGACGCCATATTTTTCCTCGAGGCGAATGGCATATTTGCCATTCTGGCCGATCAAAGAAGCGTGGAATTCGGCGGGGATTTTGAGGGTCTCCGATGTCTCGTCTGCCTGCATTAGATGTTCATAACACATTCAGATTGCAACCATACGAGGGACTAACGAATCTCTCGACCTGAGCCAAGATACGCCTCTTGGCTTCCTCGATGTTCTCCTTACGACCTGTGATCTGAGTATGGCGTCAATTCTATCCTGGAACTCGCATGTGGTAAGCTACCTTGATTTTGGACTTTAGGTGAACGGGCTTCTTCTTCTTGCTATTGTCCTTGTCCTTGTCCTTTTCCTCAGCCTCGTTGGAAACATCCACTCTGACACCAAGTTGGTCTCGCAGTCTATTGATGCCAACTCCCAGCGCACCAACAACTCGACCAACATATTCCCTGTCAATCTCAAATTCCGTAAACTGAAATAGATCGGGTCAGAAAAGTTGACACGAGAGGCAATCGACTTACGAAGGAGGTGGCAGCAGCGTCATTTTTGGCATCCTCAGCGACCCGCAGGATTTCCTTGGCGGCGCGATCGACATCTGCACTGACCCCACGGATCAAGATGACATCCTCCCCGGATGGATCGCCTACTTCGGCACCAATCTTGATCGACAGAGCCTTGTCTTCGCCAATGATTCTAGAGCCACAAGTTCACAACCTCACAGCTGAGGAAAATACATCACTTACACATTGAGAGTAGTACCATCTACGCCAACCACTGCCCCATGCCAACGTTTATCAACGTGAATAAGTTCACTCTTGACATCTGCAACATCCTTTGAAATCTTGAGCAACTCCTCGGCGACGCCATTCAGACACTTTTCTTTGTCAACAGGCGAAGACGAAGCAGCGGGGGAGAAAGGATCATAAACCAGGAGAACGGAAGAGTGTTCCGCGGACTCGGGAGGGAAGAAGACTTGAACATTGTGAGCCTCGAGGAACTGTTTCAACCTGAGTGCGTCAGATAAACATTTTGCAAAAGACAAGCAGAAGCTCACTTCTTTGCATATTTCCCAATGATAACTCGGTGGATAAGCCAATCAATGGAGATATCCTTCGTTGCGCCGATCAACTTGCCAAGAAGCTCTGAAAGTTGTCTAATGACACCATCCACGAGAGGCTTATCACCGACGATATCGATGTTAAGAACCGAGGCCTCGCTGATCATTGTATCTGATGGCATAAAGACCGAAACTCCTGGATGTGCAGCACCGAGGGTCTTGAAATAGTTGATGCGTGTCATATACGTTAAAAGCTGACGTGAAACCGAGATAGGACCAGGGAGACGGAACTCATGTATGTACTGTGAATTTGCCTTCTCCATAACAGCACCCAGACCAGCAGATATGTTTTCTTGCTTGCCATAGACCAAGACCTCTTCACTTTGCTCATGAGCTTCTGGAACGACAACAGAGCACTGGCTCTTTTCCATAATCTCATCGAGAGCCTCGCCAACAAGAAGACAGTGCTGGCGTCTGGGCAACGAAATCTTGACTGAAATGAGGGCCGACTTGAGCGACTCGATGGTTCCACGGATCGTTTCAACAATACGAACGACTACCTCGCGGTCGCCACTGACAATAACCTCGCGTTCCTGAGCATTGAAAGTAAGGTTGATATCGCTGCCCTGCGTCCCTTCAATAAAGAGGGCATGGCGGGCAGAGACGAAAGGAAAGATGTGATTTATGATGTTCTTGACGCGCTGGGTTGACTTGGAAGTCCTTGCCAAGATCGTCTCGTTTAACATGGCCTGGGCTTCATACACGAGTGGCTGCGGACCCGTAATTGTAATTGGAACCAGGACTTCGTCTTCCTCGTCAGGAGGCGCGGCAGTCCCATTGGGTGATCCATTGGGTACAACTTCGTCCCTACGAGGGATATCTACCCTTACTCCGGTTTGTTCCCGAACATGTTTCAGATTGGCACCTATCGTGAGTGTTGAAGAACATACATGCATGGTGGAGAGAACTATAACTAACCTTTAGGTCCGATGATAGCTGGAATGGTAGAGACAGGAGCAGAGAGGGTAAGAGTGACCTATATTAACGTTGCAAAAACAGGGTTGACCAAGAGCTACATGCAGACGCACCACGGGGCTCAAAAGGGCGAGCAGGCTCCGTTTCGCCCTATCAAGTTCTCTCTGAGACTCAGACTTCATGTGGAAGGTAGTTTGACGCGTCCTCTGGTTGGCAGAAGCCTCCATCTTGACCTTAAATCTAGACATGACCTGTTTCATGATTTCTCCAAGTGAACCGGGTTTGCCATCCTTATTCAGCGGAAGTTCAATGGCGGACAAAGTAAAAGAGTCTGAGACAATAGGCTGAGACCTGAGGGTTGCCTTTATGCGAGGACCGGAGTCGGCACCCCACGCGGACGGGGCGGGGCGGGGGGCAGGGGTGGTAGAGGATGCAAGTGACGGGAAAGCAGAGTGATCGCTAGTGTCCACGACGCTCTTGTTGATCAGTGTCACTTCATCTCCTGCTGGTACTGGGGAAGCGTCCGAAGAGCCTTCAAGACCGTGAAGTCTCTGTAGGTATCCCGATTTTACTTAGCGGGAACACGCAACAGCAAGAGGGTCCACACCTGAAGTTCAGCCGCGCCCATGCCAGCGAGGGTTGCCGACGTGTCCATGTGTCTGAGATATGCGAGTGTCCAAAACACGAAACCTTTGACAGAAAATACCTGGGCGTTGAGCTCAACGCAATGACCGAGAAAAAGTAAGATGATGAGGGTAAAGTGCAGACGTGTCTTTCCAAATACAGTCGTGCAAGTAAGTAATCGCCACTATTACATAATGGTCGGTGCATCGTCATCGGGTAGCATCGTCAGGAGTCGATTGGTCGACCTATATTCAATTTCCGACTCCGACTCGGCAAAACGGCAGGGCGAGTAATGTAATGCAATTAGGATCTGGACCTACAGAGAGTAGAAAAGTGTACAGTACCATATTTGGGCGACATTCTCACTCCGACAGGCAATCCCTTCTCGGCTCGCCCCCATAACCAATCTGCCATTCATCGGCATGCTGCAGCATGCTCCCAGACCCGTTTCAGCGTCTGTGGGTCCCTCTTGGGAGCAACGTGTCGTCCTACGCAAATTTGCGATGTCGGTGGCGAGTTCTTTGACGACGGGGTTAGTGGCATAACCTGCCTGCTGGTTGTTCGGCGGATGCATGTCCTTATCCGAGGTAAACATATCAGTACGACTGTAGGCAGTGAGGTAAATTCTTGTAATCTTATAATGCAGGCTGGGTGAGATATCCTCAAGAGAGCCCGTTTAGTTGCTGTTTCTCGATGCCAGCCAGACATCCTTTGATATGTTCGCCGGCTCTTTGCACTCACCATGCAGATATCTTTCCCAAAATTGCCCGTTCGTTGAAATTGATCACCGATCGCCACGGTTCTTCAACCCCTCAAGTCCACGAGGGATGTAATGGGTAGCTGTTCGCTTACTTCCACGACAGATCTGACTAGAGTCGAGTCTTCTTGCACGTAAATCCCGCGAGTTGAATGAAATTCAATTTCAAATCGCGTGAAAGTCACGTGTGTTAATTAAGTCAGTCACATGACCATATTATACTACGTGGAATGCAGCTCATTGTAGACCGCCATCACAAGCAATGCAAAGAGCCTATATTGCTCTTGCATTTGCTATCGTCATTAGCACTTGCGCACATGCTTCATATTTCCTTGGTAACGCTCTTGTTCGCAAGCACCAAGTCCAGGATGTCTTGGAACACCAGCCGGTGCGCGGCGAACCACTCTGTCAGCGTCAAGTATGTCCATCTTAATTTGTGTCTTCTTGTGGAATCATCAGTATATAATCATAGACCACAGGTCCAATAGAAACCACACTGTGCGACTATGAGACCATTGAGAGCGTCAACGAAGAGTTGTACGCGAATCTCCATGATCTTGTCCAGACTCCATTTTTCAGGTACTTCCAGGTGCGCGGTTCATTCCTCTTCTTCCAGAACTTACGACAGACATATTCATGAGCAGGTCGACTTGTACCGAGAATGTCCTTTTTGGCAAGAGAACGGCTTTTGTATGAACCGCGAGTGTGGCATCACTACCGTGGATGAGGTATGCAACTGTCTTTAGAGTCATACTCTACCTTCATTCTTGTCATAGAGCGAAATACCCGAAAAGTGGAGAGCTGCTGCTCTGAGCAAAATAGATCTTCCTCCCGTGGATCAGGTATCGATGAATGTTTAGCGCCGAGCTATCACTTATGCAAGTTCTTAGCGGATCCAGTTACCAGGTTGTTATTATCGTGATTCTGACTTTTGTTTCCTCGATGATATGACAGGTTGTTATCCAATTTTCACGTTGCATGTCGTGCGCTTATCTGACCTGCACCAGAGGGAGATTATGTGGATCTATCGCTGATCCCTGAACGATACACAGGATATTCTGGGAACTCTGCCCATCGCGTCTGGCGAGCAATCTACGAAGAGAATTGTTTTGGTCTCTCAGAATTCAATCTTCTTAGTGGAAAATCTGCCGCACCAGTTACCCTTCCTGATACCCTGACCAATGTCCTGCGTCAGCATTCGGATAGTGAAGACATAAATGAAGAGTGTCTAGAAAAGAGAGTGTACTACAAGATTATATCCGGTACGTATTCCGCTCGAGAATAACTATGTATGTATTCATGCTGATTCCACCCAGGTCTTCATGCATCAATCTCGACGCATATATGCACGGAGTGGCTGAACCAGTCGACTGGTGAATGGGTAAATGCTCCTTGATTCAAAGGTTCTACTTTTATCAAACAACTCTCTAGGCTCCCAATCTTGAATGTTTCGTCACCAAAGTAGCCTCCCATCCCGAGCGCCTGCAATACATCTATTTCAATACGGTCTTACTCCTCCGTGCTGTCGCGCGCCTCGCACCTTATCTATCTGAATATGATTACTGCACCCTGTCGGAGGGCAACCTTATCCCCCATGATCACCCTCACCCGGCCGACATGGAAGACGAAGTCCGCACGCTTGCCAGACTCGAAAATGTAATGAACATTGCAAAGCATGTCGGCAATTTTGATGAACGAGTTCTCTTCCGCGGGGCCAATGCAAACGTCCGTCACCCTACATATCAGCTGTCCGATCGCTGATCCACCCCCTTAGATCCTGAAACAAGAGTTTAAACAACACTTTCGCAACGTGTCGAGGATCATGGACTGTATTGGTTGTGACAAGTGCCGTCTTTGGGGCAAAGTCCAAACCACCGGCTTGGCTACGGCTCTCAAGGTCTTGTTTGAAATGGATGAAAAAGCTCTTCAGTGCGTCTCTGTTTCACACGATCTGCCGTGAAATTCAATCGACTGTGTAGCCACAATACAAACCAGAATCTCTTGCAGCGTTCAGAAGTGGTCGCATTGATCAACACGCTCCATCGATTCAGCGAGAGCCTGCATGCGGTTGAACAATTTCGGGGGATGTGGGAGAAGACCGGAGAGGCTGATTCTGCGAGGCTGATCTTCGAAGCGGAGAGGGCCGTCAGCGGACATGTAAGCTTGCCTTTTGTCGATTTGGCGTATTGGCGAATGACATTCAACCCTGTAGACACCGCCCGTACAACCTTCACCGACTTTGGTCACTCGACCTCCGACGCCAATTGTCCTGCAATGGAATGCATGGAGTAAACTTCAAGTGCATCTATATTATCTAGCGGATAGATGCAGACAACATACCCTCACTTGTCTCGGTGCACTGTCCGAGGCCTGGCAGAGGTTGTCAACAGCAATCTTGCCGCTACGGACAGAACTATGATGCTCTATATATCTTCGTCGACAAATCTATGGAACGGGGACACTCTGCAGTTGTGATATCTGGCTTTTGAGACTAGTGATATCTGTTGTTTTTGGCTTTCGCACTTGCTTTGTACATAGAGATTCAATAACGAGTTTCATCGGAAAGAGCAAATACAAGATGCGAAGGTCAAGGTCTGAGGTTAGAGTAATGGCACGCCGTCCACGTCATCGTCCTCCGTCATAGGTTCACCATCCACATCAGCATCGTCCACTTCAGCACCACTCGCGAGTGGAATACCATCCACATCCTCATCAAGGGGAACACCGTCAACATCCTCGTCCAGGGGCACACCGTCGACATCCATCTCTTCAATCGGTACACCATCCACGTCATCACCATCTTTTTGAGCGTATTCAGGAACCGAAAGCGCAGGCTCTTGAGCGGGCTGGAACGACTTGGCCTTGAACCGGGACGCATATACCAACTGCGCCTCAAACCTTGTCCCATCCGTTTCTTCCTCTTGGTCAGCCTTGAGCTCCGAGTGCGCAGTGCCGTCAAGCCGCGCCCGAAGCTCGTTGGTAAACTCGGGCGGAAAAACGATCCAATCTTCCCAGATATCCACGACAGACGTGATTTGTTTCTTGAACGTTTCTGCCGTGATGCGCCCGGGAAAGGAATGATAAATGGTGGAAAAATGATCAAAAACGATGCCAAGGCGTGACTGGAATTCTTGTCGGAACTTCCAGGCACTCGGCACCGGCGCGGCCGAATTATGGAGGATATCACAAATGAGGTGAAGGCGTGCGATCTTGCGTGGGACTGGGGTGCCGTCCACCAACAGGGAAGAAATGATGATATCGGAAACCTAGGGATGGCAGTGAGATTCACAAGACCAGACATTAAACCAAGTACAGACCTCACGAGCCGCCTCGGCATGTTCCAGGCTGAATGTCATACAACGGGCAAGTTCCCCTCGTTTGCCAGAAACGGCCCGTAACATCGCCTCAAACCTTTTCCGTGCGAGTCTCCCCAACACGGTCTTTTTCGTGCGTTCCTGTTCTGATTCCTCCGCGGAATCTGTAGAATAGACCGAATTATACCCCTGAGATGAGC
>JBBPKZ010000029.1:0-14578 GCA_038089575.1 Phylloporus pelletieri
TGGAACTCATATGTTGCAATGGGATATTATGTCAGCATTGAGTCATGTGATGTATAAACAGTTCAACATGATGTAAACACAGCCAAACACCATTGCTTTTACCACTTCTTTCACCATGAAATCCCTTTCCACTGCTCAAATCAACCAAGTTATTGCTTTCTTGGAATTGGGTCAAACAACTCGTCAGATCTCTGCTTCCACTGGATTTAGCAACTCCACCATAAGTCGCATTCGCACTGAAAACTGTCCCAATCTTCCCAAAGCCACTGGTGGTCGTCCATGTATCATTTCTCCTACTGATATACGACATGCCATTAGACTTCTTGGTACTGGAAAGGCTGAAAATGCTGTCCAGGTTACCAAAACTCTTCAGGATGTCAAGAACCATTCCATCTCTCCCCAGACTATGCATCGTCACTTGAAGAAAGCTGGTATGAAGGCTGTGGTAAAGCAGAAACGCCCTCTTCTTTCCAAGCGTCATAGGAGGGAAAGGTTGGATTTTGTTTTGAGCCATCAGGACTGGACTGTGGATGATTGGAAGTGTGTTATATGGTCAGATGAGACCAAAATTAATCGTATTGAGTCAGATGGTAGGAAGTGGGCTTGGAAAAAGGCAGGAGAGGGCCTCAGTGATAGACTTGTGGAGGGTACAGTCAAGTTTGGAGGAGGATCAGTGATGATGTGGGGCTGCATGACTTGGAATGGAGTTGGAATGGCTTGCAAGATGGATGGTAAGATGGATGCTAATCTCTATGTGCAGATTTTGGAAGATGAACTTCAACAAACCCTGGTGGACTATGGACTTACCCCAGAGGACATTATTTTTCAGCAAGATAATGATCCCAAACATACCAGTAGAAGGGCCAAGGAGTGGTTGGAAGAGCATGGATTTGAGGTCATGGTATGGCCTGCTCAGTCTCCAGACCTTAATCCCATAGAACATCTATGGTTTCTCCTAAAAAGGAGGCTAGCAGCATATCCTGAGCCATCCAAAGGAGTGTTGAAACTTTGGGAGAGGATCTCAGAAGAGTGGTACAAGATTGAGGTTGGGGAGTGTCAGAGATTGATTGAGAGCATGCCTAGAAGGGTTTAGGTTGTACATCGCTTTCCGTAGTTACTTTGCTTTCTGCAGTTACATCATCCTCCGCAGCCCATCAGTGACTCCTTGGACACTAGTTTCTTCACCTAGGCATTGCCCCTTCTTTCCCTATTTCGGACGATGTCTTTCCCTTAAATACTTACCAAGATATCTCATTGTACTCTAAGCTATGTAGATCTTACTTGACTTACCATCAATAAGACTCGTTAATGTCTCACCTTATGTCTGATGATTCTGAATTGCTTCGCTCAACTCTCCTAAGACTAGGAGTTATAGAACCAGAACTCCTCAAGATGCTTCTCTTCAAGTCTACACCTGGTCTTACCTGGAACAGTTGTAACAGTTCAGGCAGTTGAACAGATCTTGCTGGTACTTGACTATGACTATATAGAAAGTTAGTGTTCATCCTAATATACAATGACCTTCAAAACTGTTACAATGTCTAACCTAGATACAGTGCATGAAGCGCACTGCAAATACTTGTGGGAATTCCACTTACCTATTGGGGAGCCAAACAAAGTGCAAACTCTTGGCTACAAAACAGTTCCTAGATCATGTGATTTGGCCTAGTGGCTGTGGAGATATGCCTATTTTTAATAGAAATATAGTAGCTAGATGTCTAAACAGGTGAGCGACAGAGGTCGTGTAGTATGAGTTTGATGTGAGTGTAATAAGTAGTCATGGCCTGATTTAGGCCTGATTAGATAATAGCTATGTTGCACTTGGACAGTGATAGTCTGGGTGAAAAGTGTGTGCCATATATTTACTCCAACACTGAGTTTATATACTACTTAATACTATTTCACATTCTGACCAATATAATCAGACTCAGTATCCTAGCTTGCCTCTGTGCATGTAATGTATGCTCACTACTCCCCCTCAAGCTGCATTCATGCCAAGTTCAGCAATATGCCAACTAAATTTATCTCTTGGCAATAGCTTGGTAAGTATGTCAGTAGTCATTTGAGCAGTAGGATAGTACTTAGTGTCAATGACCTTCTGTTTGATCTTATCACAGACACAATGAGACTTTATGTTAAAGTGTCTTGACTTTGAGTGATATTGGTAGTTTCGACCGATTGCGAGCTAGGATTGATTATCATCAAATATGCCTGCTATGGGAATCCAAGTTCTAAGAATTGGTTTCACAATCAGGTTGCTTCCTTGGTTGCTTGGGCCATTGCAGCATATTCAGCTTCAGCAGTTGAAATAGTTACCTCCTTTTGTTTCTTGGAGCTTCAGGTAATCACTCTATTACTAAGGAGGAATGTATATCCAGTAATGGATATGCAATCACTCAAATTTATGAAATCTGCATCAGCATATCCGAAAAAGGACTTAGATGGTCTTTCTACTGTCTTGTCAGACATGTATTGTATTCCTATATTATGAGTACTGGCTAGATATCATAGTACTCATTTTGCTGCTGACCAATGGGATAAATTGGAGTTTGCCATGTATGTCATCAGTCAAGAAACTACATATGCTATGTATATCAGGACACATAGCAATGGCTGCATATATTAGCAAACTAATAAGTGATGTATACGCTGTACTATATCCTGATTCAGTTGACTTTATTTGCTCAAGTTTGAACTTTGGGTCCATGGGCACTTGGATGCTATTTACATTGTCTATTTTCTATTTATATAGGATAGAATCAATATATTTTGTTTGTGTGACTCATAAAATGCCTTTGGTATGGTCACAATCGATTTCTATCCTAACAATTTTAGTTGGGTCACCTATATCAGTCAACTCAAATAAAGTTTGTAGTTCTCTTTTAAGATGGTCCATTACCTTGGACATATTTGTGAATAATAAGAGGCTATCAATCCATACAGTGATGATTTTAATATTCCTGTCGATGCATCATACTATATATAGACACATGGATCTGAGTACAGATGACAAAATTTTTTATTTTTGAGCTTGCCATTCAGCTCTTCATTCCATTCCCAACCAGATGGTTTCAAATCATATAAAGTTTTGATGAGCTAATGTAAGCAATGAGTACTGTCATCATAGCCATCTGGCTATATCATGTATATGTCCTCTTTTAGGAAGCTGTTCAGGTATATCCCCTTGATGTCCATTTGCTGAATTTCCTAGCTTTCTTTAACTACTAGAGCAAGGATAACACTGATCAGGCAAACTACAGGCGAGAAAGTTTTGTTGTAATCCATACCAGGATGCTATGTAAAACCCCTAGCTACTAGTCTCACCTTGTATTTCTGTAGATTATTATCTTTGCTGAACTTTCACACAAATACCCATTTATTTGTTATAGGTGTTTGCCCTTCTGAGGGATTGGTTAGTTCCCATGTTCCCATATCATTCAATTGCTTAAGTTTGGCTTGAACAGCTTTCTCTCATTCAGGCCATTTGGGTAAATTTTTTGCTTTATCAAGTGTTTTAGGATTATTGTCCAAAATATTAGTGTAAGGGACTCATTCCCTTATTGGGCATTAGCCCCTTTATAACACATATGTTGATCACATGTTGACTTAAGTCAATGCATGACTGACATAATAATATTTATTTATGATTATATCTCATGTAGTATATATAAGGGAGAGGGCTGTCACTGAGACTGTCCTCATACCTTTACCTTTACTATCACATCAATCAAAGATGATTATTGTCTGTTGGTGTGAATTAAGGTGAAAAGGTAGCAACCCTTATACTTTTTTGACAATCATCAAAGTGATTGATGAGCTGCACAGCTACAAGAGCAAATACCCACACTGTGAAAGTACTACCTGAGAGGGTTTTGAAACCCTCAACTGATGAGTTAACTTGTCTGTTGGTGACGAAACCAACTATGAGTCCTATGAAGGAAAGAAAGCACAATATACTCTCACACATGGACATGGACCAGGATATAGAGCCTATGCCCAGAGGGTTCAATAAGCCTGAGTCAGCCAAACTGGCTGAAAGCTACTTACAAGAGGTGATGAGCCAGCTCACAGAGCAAGGGAATACTACAGCACCCATTGGTACACCCCAGGCAGAATCAATGCCTATACCGGAGGCGATACAGATGGCAGGCGTCCATGAGATTCTGTCACTGTCAAGGGAACTGGAGATAGTGACACTGTCACAAGTCTATCATAAGGATCCTCATGCCTCAGTCCAGTTACCATCAAATATGATCAGATTGATGGATCCAGTCGACATGGTGAAAATCATGGACGAATTCCTGAAGCAACAATCATTCAGGTGGAGCTACTATGGCCCCAGACCTGAAGGATTTGATAACCACAGAGTAAATCCAGGGAAATACCAGGCCAGGAAGGTCAAGCACATGAGGAACACTCTCAAGAAAATGCTAGAATTAGCTAGTGATGACTCAACACATTAGTAAATTTACAAGTTGCTTTTTCAAGCTTTTCAAGCTTTTCTTAGTCAGAAAAAGCATGCAAAGCACAAAAGCTACAAAAGCACTAAAAGTGCCAATTAAGCGATCACTAAATGCAGCAAAAGCAATGAAAGTAAGAAAAGCAACAGTTTAGTAGTTTAGATACAAGTACTATATAAACTACTATGTAATGTTTGAAGTTTGTGTGGCGATGAACATGGTTGGGTGGATTGTCGTGGTCATGGTCACCATTGTGACCCAATACATCATTGTCATCATTCTCGCATCATTGTCATCATTCTCGCATCATTGTCATCATTCTCGCATCATTGTGGTGGTCACTGTCAAGTTGATATGTTATCATTGTCCTCTTGCTCCATGTTGTAGTCATAGTTGTTGTGACCACACCCTTGACATGTCTGTGGTTGTGCACTAGTGTTGCCCTTGCTATGTCACCATTGTGCAGATGATATGAGTGTGGTTGCATACCATTGTCTTGGGGTGATGCTCCTATCCCTGTTGCTGCACAGGTGATGTGGATGTACTAGTTGTACACTCACCATACTTATGTTGCTGTCATTGCCATCACTGTGTGAGTGATGTGGGTGTCGACATGACATCATTGATAGCACTGGGTTATTGACAATGTTATGTATGTCATTGTCGTGCATGCTATTGTGTACATGTTATCCTCGTTGAGATGGTGTTGAAAGTGGTGGGTCATCAACAACACTATGTTGTCATCATGTCCCCCCGGCATGTGGTTGTGCATGCGTCGTTGATGTGGCATTGTTGATGGCACTCAGTCAATGACAATATTATGTTGTTGTTGTTGTTGTCATCCAAGCATGGCCTACAGGTGGCAGCAGCAGCATGGGTGGGGCCACGTATATATCATTGTTGTCGCCATTATGTTGTTGATGGCACTGGGCCATCAATGACATGGCATTGTCATTGTTGTCATTGTGTGCTCCAGGCAAGTAGGCAAGAAAGGGCAAGTAGGTGAGAGGGCAACATGACCAGCAGGCGAATGAGGGTGAGGGAGAGTGGGCAACAATGTGGCAAGGAAGGTGAGAAGGCAATATGGTGAGTGGGCAAGATAAGATAAGGGTGTGAGGTGGCAAGGTGGCTGAGTGGGTGAGAGAGGGTGAGAGGGTGAGGTGGATACACATCCTGCAGGTAGTGGTTGTTACAATCTACCTCTTTTCCTTCTTTTCTTCTTTCTTGTCATTGGACTTACATTTCCTTTTGCATGATTACTCACCCATTGTCCATCATCTATCTGAGGCCATCGGCCCACTTAGTCACTTGCTCATAATTGTGCTTACTTCCTTCATCGTTCCACACAATTCCATCGCATTCCTCTTTGTTATCTTTGCTTACTATGTCTATTCATTGACCTGCCCTGAACTCTGCTAGCTTAGATATATAAGACTGTCGTCTTACTGTATCCCCTCCTTTAAGCTAGGTCTTACTTCTGTACTCAACACTTGTCAATACAGACTTCCTTTCTTCTTCTTCATCCTTGAGAGTCTCCACCTGTACTCTAAAATGGGAAGTCCTGCTGTCCTAGGAAACCCCTATGGACCCCTTGCCACTTGTCGCTCTAGGAAGACCCTATGAGCTCTCATTCATTGACTTTGTCAGATGAATCCTTGATTCTTCATGTGAAGTCCATGCCAAACCTGTTAAGACCGTGCCAACTCCGGAGTTTTGGTTGGAAGGGACTACGGCTTCACCATATGTAGTGTGCTCTTGTCAACGTCATGTCCCCGAATTTGGTCAGAGGGTCGGAGATCGGAGGTGAACCATGTGGGTTCAAGATCGGAGATGGACAAGAAGAGAGGAGTAAAGATTGACTGTCTAAGTCGATATTTGAACTAGAGTACAAGTATCAAGTACAGAGGTTATATACGGAGGCAGAGTTCGGAATATAATCGTATGTGGATGAAAGCAGAGATGGAGGAGGAATAAGCCGGAGCTGTGTCCGCAGTTGAACACAGCTACGGTCGAATCTAAGAGGCGAGCCTAATACGAAAGAGTTAAAGGTACAAGGAACAGAATGAAAGAAGATATAAGAAGGAAGTCCGGGAACTCCTAACTGCTTCTTGGGTGAAAGTGCTCCAGAGTTGGTGGATTTGAGAGTGGAGCTCTGGAGTTGAAGTAGCTGAATTCATGTATGTATATGACATCATCTCTAAATATTAACAGGATTATTTGAGAGGGCTATAAATTCTCAGAAAATATAGAAAATCCATATATTATCTATATTATCAGGTATTCTCAGAAAATATAGAAAATCCATATATTATCTATATTATCAGGTATTCTCAGAAAATACAAGGGATTACCATGAATTATCAGAGGGAGGTTTTTCCTGATGACTGGGGTATCCTAGACTCTAGTAGAGTATACTCTTACAGATTGTAGAGGGTAGTATATATATTTTATAGTATAGTTGTAATATCTATTGGATCCTAACCTTGCTAATGAATTCATAGTACTAATTCTTATAATCCTAACCCTGACAATCCTAACCTTGATTCTAACCTTGTAGATTTCTATCATGTCAGATGTTGAAATGCTTGTATCTCATGCATGTATTGACCAGATTATTTAATTTCTGAATGGCTGGATAACCCCAACCATGTAGTATATTTCATCTCACTAATAGGAAATATGAAAGATTAATATAGATCTACTGAAAAATGATTAAATTTGCATAGATCTAGATGACATGTGAATTTAGAGTGCTTGTATCTCAGTCTGTTCTAGCTAATATTATTTACTCAAGTAATGGCTAAACAGCCCTGAGTCAGCAATACATTTTGTGCCTATAGAGCAAGCCCTCAAGAACTATCCAAATATGTAAAATACTACTCTTTAAAAAACCAGTTATATGTCTTTCTGATGATGACAGCTTACTATAATGTCTATTTAGCTAGCTGTTTACCTCAGTAGCTACTGACACACTTGATTGAAATTGAAGCATATAAGATGATAATAGTATCTCATACCATATTATATTTGGTTTGGATTATCAAGATTAGGACTAGCAAGAGTAGTTAGATAGGGTTATGATTATCAGGGTTAGGATATAAAGATTAGAGAGGTTAGAATATATGATAGTCTCCCTTATACAATATTGGTTGAGCAAATAATACTCATGAGAAAACTTAGATAGGTTGATTATATTGGTGATGACCTATGGGGTATACTCATGAGTTTGTAAACCCACACAATACCCTCACCAATCTATCATGGGTACTGGTACCCACCACATAGGTATAGGTATATGGTGGGTATGGGTATGGGTATAGCTACTAATATTCTGGGGTATACTTATGCAGATGCTTAACAGCAATGACAGTAAGGTTGATGATGTGAGCAAAATAGGAAAGCCTCTGTTGCTCAATAGAGAATGTGTAGATGTAATGGCAGTAGAAGATGTCCTTGATGTTCTGTGTTGCCATATCATTATTACTTGTGTTATCCGTAGTAACACAGAAAAGCTAGAGAATATTAGAGTGAGAAGGGATAGGAAACTGAATGATACATACCTTCAATGAATGTGTATCCATGATCCCCACATGTTCACATATTCTAACAAAATAACATCCTAAATTCTCTCTGTCATGGGGTCCTGATATTACTCAGAACGTGATGATCTTTTTGCAAAGTGTCCAAGTGTGGTCTTGAGGATTTGAATTGATCTAATGTGCTATAATGCTCATGAAGGACACTTTTGTTTGACTTATAGACCACAGATCTGTGGTTGTAGACATGCAGTCAGAATATTTCAACTAAAAAAGTGTTAGAACATAAGGATTGTGATGTGAAAACATATCTGAACCATAGCCTTGAGTTCTTGAAGGAATTTGATGAAGGCATTGTGAATATAGGTTGTAACATTGTGTAGTGTCAGCAAGTCAGATTGAAGGTGATCGGATACATTGCTACTAAGCAGCTCTTAAACAAAACCTTGTCAGGCAATAGAAGACTCTATTGTAATCACCAAGTCAACCATAACTTGTATTAGCTCAAACACCTATCTTACCTGGTTATTGCACACTACAAACTCAGCAACTGCTTTTAAGAGGCTATTTTAAGAGAATTCACATACTTTTGGTGCTGTCAAAAGGAACCCATTCAACTTCTTCTGGCATTTTGTATCTGTCAGCATTTTTGCACTTGTCTTCAATCCTGTTGGAACAGTGTGGTGGTGAATTCTAATATCCTTCTCTTCACACCATGCTTTGTATACATAAAAATAGATCCAGATGTGCTGCTGATACAAGGAATTTGAACTGACATGGAATGCCTTTTGTTTCCTATGCATCTTGATATACTATCTTTCTTGCAAATTCCAGTAAATAACATATGCTGTGTTTCAGGTGTGGGGCTAACTGGCATTCAGTATACCAGCATCCTTTCAGTATCTCAACTCACCTATTCATATGACAAAACTTGACCATATACTTTTCAGTAAAAATTGTAAGTAAATCTTCAACATGCTACTTCTTTGGGGTCACTGGGACTAGTACATCAGCTTGGTGTCATTCTTCCAGTCTGTCATTGGTTTCCTATAAGCTAATTTATTAATAGATAATCTCAAAAGGATAGATAACTTACCTAGTTCCTATCAGTCTTGACACCTGCAATACTCCCAGCCCTTGATGAGAAGGCTACTGTCTCAATCTTGTCTAGCACACCACCCATGGACTCTTCATCTGGATCATTGTCAATGCTTGGTGATCTTTTGCATACTCACCTTGCTACATGTTTTCAGTGTTTTAAAGTCCAGTCCAGTCCAGTCTTTTGACCTAATTTGGAAAGACCAAGACCAAACTGGTCTTTTAAAAGTCAAAAAACCAAAAAAAACCAGACCAAGACCGATGAAAACTGGTTTTTATCGGTCTTTGTCAATCTTAGGACAGATTTCGACCAGTCTAAACCGAAGCCCTGATTCAGGGCTACACATCGACCCCTTGGTCATGTGATTCAGCCAAATATTCATGAAGCTATAGCCATTTTATTAAACTAGACTATATTTTTAAAGATTAGTCTTGCACACTTCAGGACCACACTCATGTGCTCTGTAATATAGATATGGAATGTAGTGGTGACCATCAGCTTTTGATCCATCCCTTGGTCAAATGGATTGACCAAGATATGACCAAGCTATGACCAATTTAATATGGTATGTCATATTGATTTATGTATATTCTATTATTTTGTAACAAATCCATATCAAACTTTCATGATTCCTGGTAGCACGATTAATATACTCCACTGAGAAAGCGAAAGATCCAACTCAAATGTGGCTGAGATATATACATTTTGAGATTTTAGAGAAGGAAATCCATGTATCAAGCATATCTAGGTGAAATAAATTCAGAAAAATCAGAGAAAATCAGGGAAAATTGGAGGAAGTAGTAGTAGATAGGGGGTGGCTGTGCAGACTGGTTAGGACCAGTTACCAGTTTTTCATTGGTCTTTTGATTTTCCAAAGATCAAAAGACTAGGACTAAGACCAGTAAAGACCAAGACTATTTGAGAATGATTTTCTGGTCCTAACTGTCTTGGTCCAGTCCAGTCCTGGTCTTTTTGCAGTCCTAGAACTGGACCTTCAAACACTAGTTGTTGCCACTCCCCTCCTAGCAGTTGTGGAGATGACTTCTTCAATACTATAGCCAATGCCAACATGATTGGCTCCCCAGATCCCTCTTATGGAATGTTCTAAGTCCTTCATCACTATCTTGGACATGAACCAAGGATAATGTTACAATTCACCCCTTTTCTTTTCTTAACTTAGATTTATCTTTTCTTTTCACATGATTACTCATCATGATTACTCATCTGTCTGATCCATCGGACTACCTATGTCACTTGCTTCGTAACTGTGCTTATTCCTTCATTGTTCCATGCAATTCCATCACATTCTTATTTGTTATTCTCACTTACTATGATTGTTTCTTGACCTGCCCTGAACATTGCTAGCTTAGATATATAAGACTGTCGTCTTACTATATGTCCCCTCTAAGCTAGGTCTTACCTCTGTACTATGCACTTGCTAATACAAACTTCCTTTCTTCCTCATCATCCTTGAGAGTCTCCACCTGTACTCTGAATGGGAAGTCTTGCTATCTTAGGAAGCCCCTATGGACCCCTTGCCCTCATCACTCTAGGAAGATCCTATAAGCTCACTTTGTTGACTCTTGTCGGATGAACTCTTGACCCTGCAACATACTTCAGGGAAACCTTGCTTATATCAGTATTCTCGCACATGATATCCTTGCCTGTACAAGTGAAGCCCACATCATACCACTTGCCATCGTTACAAAGGTCATGTTTATACCCTATCTGGGACTAAGCATAACAGGTGGTGTCTATGAGCGAGCCCTTAACTAAATATAATTAAACAGTAGTGAAGACATAAGAAAAACTCTAGGAACTCCAAACAATGTCTTCAATGAAAATGTGTCAGAGTTCAAAGAGAGTGAGTCCAAAGATAGTGAAGTTGTATGTAGCAGAATAGTGGATATGACACCAGTGATAGTAGTGACACCATGGGTCACACAATAATGATGGTGTATCCCTCTCACTCTCTTGCCCTCTTACCCTCTTGCCTTCTCACCACTTGCTCACTTGCCCTCTCTCACCTGTCTAACACAGTGACAATAGTTGTGGCAACAATGACATCAATATAGTATTATTGATGGCCTATTACCACCAATGACACCACAATGGTGATGATACACACAATCATGCATTTGGAAATGATAGTAATGACAATAATGTTGTATTATTGATTCATATGCACAACTCAACCATATGCTAGGAGAATAATATGACATCAATGACTATGGTGCATCCTTCTTATCCTCTTGTCATCTCACTCTCTTGTCCTCTCATCTCCTCTCACCTGCCTAGTGCAGGTGGTGAAAAATGATGACATAATGAGGATGATGACATGCATAATCATACACTTGAAAATGATGGCAATGATAATAATGTTGTTGTCATGTGTACAACTAACTGTGCACTTGGAGAATAACAATGATAATGATGCAATGTCATTGATGGCCTTGCATCATCACTAATGTCATATTGTTGTTATTAGTGTTTAAAAGTCCAGTTGGCAACTGGACTGGACTGCAACTGATCATAACTGGACTGCAGTTGCTAGTTGCCTACATTTGTGACCAGTCCAGTTGTCAGTTGCTTGGTTTGAAACAATTCATGCAACTGACTGCCTAGTATCTATGTAGCATATATATGTACTACATATTTGTACCATATTTGTAATACTTTGACTCATATTTGAAGGTTTAATGTAATGGAACACTGATAATAATACAATTTGTAGTGAAAAAGACATGGTTTATAGACTTTCAAAGGTTAAAATATATTTAAATATACCTTTTGAGTCACTTTGAGATACAAAAACCAGTTGCAACTGATCAAAAACTGGTTGGCAACTGGTTGTCTAAAAGACTGGTTGCAACTAGTTGTGACCAGTCCAGTTGCCAGTTGTCTAAAATTTTACAAAAAGACTGAACTGGACTGGACTTTTAATCACTAGTTGTTATTGTTGTGTGTGTGATCATAGTGCAACTATGCACCTGGAGACAATGGCAATGATGGCATCATCATCATGTGCACAACCCAATTACATGTCTAGAGATTGGTAATGACAATAACAATAATGTCACAATGTCATTGATGGCTTAGCACTATCAGTGATGCCAGGTCATCATCATGTGTACAACCAGATCACAACTATGTGCCTGGAGACAACAGCAATGACAACAATGACAATGCAATACTGTTACACTTAGGTATCTGCATGGGTATATCCCAGGGTATCAGTGGTCATATCCATATCCATACCATATACTCATACCCATGTGGTGGGTACTAGTATCCATGGTGGGTTGGTGAGGATATTGTGTGGGTTTGCAAACTCATGGGTATACCCCATGGATATAATTAACCTATCTAAGTCTTCTCATGGGTATTATTTGCTCAACTAATATCATATAAAGAGGACTACCACATATTCCAACCTTTCTAATCTTTATATCCTAACCCTAGTAATCCTAATCCTATCTAACTACTCTTGCTAGTCCTAATCTTGATAATCCTAACCAAATATAACATAGTATGAGATACTGTTATCATCTTATATGCTTCAATTTCAATCAAGTGTGTCAGTAGCTACTGAGGTAAACAGCTAGCTTATAACTATATTTATGGAACTATAGTACTAATATGGTGATATGATAAGCAAAACAAACTATGAGAAGAGTAGTGCCTTACTGATGTGTTCTTCACAATGTGTTTGTAGCATTCCTCAAATAGCTCAAAGGTGAGCTAGTAGTAAGTCAATCCAAATATGTATTTCCTCCCAACTCTGATTTTCATACAAGTCAAATAGTGCTGATTGTATCTCAATCACAATGGATCTTTGGCCAATTGGCTAGAGGAAGGCCACTTTCCTCAACATCACAGCACACTGGATTAACAGTACCATTGACTCATCAAAACTGTCATAGTAGACTCTATGCACTGAAGTAATCACTTTTCATGAGATCATTGGAGCTCACACTAGTGACAACCTTGGCTGTTACTTTGTAGGACTTTGTGAGTGAGTCGGAATCATTTCACTGGGGTCAAACAAGATGTATATACACCTTTTCATATTATCTCATTCCAACTGACCATCTTATCCTAGCTATTTTGTATTACTGCTGATAATACTAGCAACAATGACACTACATGTGACAAAATTGAAGAACTCCTCCATCACTGCAAAGTATACTCATTTGACCCCACTAGTATTTAAAAGTCTAGTCCAGTCCAGTCTTTTGTCTAAAAATGGAGCAACCAGACCACAACTGGTCTTTGAAAATCTCAAAAATAAGACATTAAACTACAACCAAAACTGATGACAACTGGTCCTGAACAGTCCCATGATTGGTTGCAACCAGTATTTTTTGTTAATTATATAGTAGCAAAAAACATATATATTTTCTTACTAAACGTGTACATTTTGCAATATAGCAAAAATGCATAGCACTTTTGTACTTTTGTAGTGACTAAAACATGTATATTTCTGATTGAAGGTGCACATTTTGGCATATATCAAAAATGTGCACCACCAGACTCATTTCAGAGCTCTCTAATGTTTCAAAAATCTTTGAATTTGATTGAAATTTGAGTGTACTATGACTCTTTTACATTTTTAGGCTACTAGTTGCATATTTTTGCATATGTCTGTATTGCACAGACTGGTTGCAACCAGTTGGCAACCAGTCTTTTATTTTCTCAAACTAGAGGCAACTGGACTGATCAGAGTACAAAATTTGAAAAGATCACAACTGTAGTTCAGTTGCAACCAATAGTCAGTCTAGTTCAGTTATGGTCTTTTTGCAGTCCTATAACCAGACTTTGAAACACTAGACCCCACATACCACCATCTACCATATCTCACCATGTTGTCAACCTATTCATTGTTGCTGTCATATCCACTATCACAAGAATTGCAAACATGGAGACAATAACCAGTATCTGGGAGTTTGATCTTGATTCCCTCACTCTCTAGCAACCATGTTCTTGGAAATTCTCTGGATATTGTTGCTACAGTTCATACATTGGCTGTAAAGGTACTTTTGTTGTTCACATCCATTCACCTTACTCACACTGACTTTACTATCATACAGATACAATGTTTGACTCAACAGCTTGAGTAGTGTTTAAAAGTCCAGTTGTCAGTTGCCTGGTACCTAGCATGTACATGTATCACATATTTGTACCATATTTGTGATACTTTGACTTATATTTGAAGGTTTGATGTTATAAAATACTAATAATAATACAATTTGTAGTGACAAAGAGATGGTTTATAGACTTTCAAAGGTTAAAATATATTTAAAAATACATTATGAGTCACTTTGAGATACAAAAACCAGTTGCAACTGATCAAAAACTGGTTGCCTGAAAGACTGGTTACAACCAATTGTGACTAGTCCAGTTACCAATTGCCTAAAATTTTACAAAAAGACTGAACTAGACTAGACTTTAATCACTAAGCATGCATAGCATCACTCCATCAC